>JBBMOL010004382.1:0-10374 GCA_037954665.1 Laguncularia racemosa | reverse complement strand
ACAAATATCTAGTTTTAAAAGGGGGGGAAAAAAAACCCGAAAAATCTTTTTTTCTCACTTTACATGAAAAAAAAAAAAATTTTTTAAAAAAAATTTTGAAAAAACTTATGTAAATTAAAAACCCTGATATAAAATACATCTTTAGTAAAACCCCATAAAGTAATTACCCAAATATATTTGGGCACTGGAGCTAGGCCTTAAAATTTATTAAGAACCTTTGGGATAAAAAAATTAGAATAAATCGGGAAAAAAATTTCATGACAAGCATAAAAGGGTTTTTGAAAGAGCCTCTGAAGAAAACCTATCAACTGTCCCCCTTTTTGAAAAGGGTTTCTAAAAAAGCTTCTAACAAAATCTGTCTACCATCCCTCTTTTACAAGGGTTCTGAAAGAGCTTCTAAAAGGTTAACACGAGAACTACGGAAAACTTTACAAAAACTTCTGAAATACGTTCTAACAGAACAAAAAATCTGTATAACACCATTAAAAGGTTCGAACAAGTTTCTGTCTCTTTGCCCAAATTTTTAGAAAAATTCACTTACTATCTTCTGAAACAACTTATGACAAAGCTCAAACTACGTTATACATTTTTTCCCTCTTTTTTTTAAAATAAAAACCAAATTGGGAGAACTTAACATTCCCCCCCTTTTTTTTAAAGATAACAAAACACCATTAGATAAAAGAATGAAACAACTTTCATGTTAAAGGGAAACAATTTTCATAACCCCAAATTAAAAAAAATTAAACCCAGAATTCATAACAGAAAACCCATCACAATAGAACCCATTAATAAAAAAATCAAAATCACAACAGAACCATTAATAAAGCATTGAGTTCTCTATGGTACCTTTTCCCCCCCCCTTTTTTGTTAACAGCAAAAGGGATAACCCCCCCTTTAAATTTCCTTGCATAAAAAATAAAAGAAGTCTTTCACAACTTTGAGTTCAAGACAGGAAATTAAGATAAAACTAAGACTTTTTTGGACCTTGAAACCAAGAGGTAGAAGTAGTGGTGGAGGTTTGGTAGGGGAAGGTTTTTCTTTGAAGTATCTAAGCCCGAGAATGTGGCCAGAGGGGAACATAATCTGGAAAATTTTGGGGATAAGAAAAGCTTGATTTCCCAAAGAAGACTTGTGATAGATTGGGATGTTTTATCCATCATGGAGTCCAAAGTCTTGAAAGAGTTAGTGACTGAATCTCCTATCTTCCTTATTTGAGAGACAAACTTGTAAAAAGCAACCAAATTTATTAAATAGATTTTGTTTGACTCTCTCACAAAACCATCAAGAGAATTCTGAGTGATGGGGGTCAAGAGCATTTCTCAGAATTTTTCTTAAGAAAGAAACAGTATCAGAAGTTTTTTTAATTTTAAACCCATCGTTTTTAATCTCTTAAGATCAGCCGTTGAAAAACCCGAATTTCATCTTTTAAAGTTCTTAATTAAATCTAATAGCTCATGTTTAAAAGGCTTCTCGAATAACATTTTCTTTTGTTAGAACAACATTAAAAAGAGTTCTTTTTTTCCCACTTTTCCCCTAAAATCGTGTGGTTTTTGAGGGGTTTTGAACCCAACAAAAAAAAAAAACACTCCTAACAATTTTGTTTGGTATTAGTGAGAGGGTCGTACCACAGGATTATTTAAAATATATTTCTTTCAAAGAGAAAAAGAGAAAAGAAAAAGGGGGGGTTTTGTTGTAAAATAAAAATAATATTGAAATAAGAAAATAAAAGAATATTGATAAAACCCTACCCAAAGGGGAATCAATAGTTTAATTATAAAATTTGGTATTTGAAAATGTTTTTATTTTATTTCTAGTAAACTGGTTATGGTTTTAAAGCTCTAATAACCTATCTTTTTTACTTCCTTGATAATAAAAACAAGCCTTTGATTATTTTCTTACGTTTAGACAACCCAAACAAGCTTTTAGGTTTTAATCTATCAAAAGCATTAAAAAACAAGAGAGACCCCCCAATTCATGCCAGTGTTTAAAAAGAAAACCTTTTTTAAAAAAGTCTCTTTCCCCCTAACTAAAATAATCATCTTTTTAAAAAAATGTTATTGTGCACAGAGATAGAATACAAACAATTAGGGATTTGACGTGCTAGTTACAATATATTAAACTTGCTAATTGAGTAAAAAGCTAAAACCCTATCATCAAAAAAGATAATATTGACAAAATTTTCCAAAAAAATTTATGAATATCCAAAAAAAAAAATAGTTTAAAACAACTCATTGATCTCCAATTGTGGAGAAAAAAAACTTAAATCCCCCTTTTGGCTAGAAAATCTATTTAGCTACACATGTTCACATCCAAAAATTAAAAATAAAAACATGAAACCTTGTTCCCGGATTCCTTGCCTGCCCCCCCTTCTTCTTTTCCAAGATGACCCAAAGATTTGAACCCTCTGGGGGGTAGTTCATTTTATTGTTGGGGGAAATGCAGAGGATCTTAGCTAGCAAGATACGAAAATATCTTTTTTTTTATGTAAATCTCGAGAAGTGAATAATCGCCGCCTGGCACCCTAAAACAGGGCCGGGGGGTAAACCCGTCCCTTTCCCTCTGTATATAATTCAAATTCTTTTTCCCTGTCCATTTTGTGCCACCTTTCCCAGGGCCAAATCTAAGCCGGCATCCCTGTTGATTTTCCAAAAATTTTACCCTTTGGAATCTTCCATTCAACCCCCCCGGGTTTCAACCAGGGTTTTCACCACGGCCGACACGAGCCTGTCTCTCTTTGTTGTAGCCCCAATTTCCCCCTTCTGTATAGTTTCACGTTTTTTCCCCACAGCCATATTAAAAACGTGCCCCCTTCAGCAAATACACGGTCTGTACTTCAACCGGTATTTTCCCGTGGATTTTCAAGACAGAACAGGGTCGGTACTTAAATTTATTTTTTGGCTTCAAAACTAGTAACGGCCGTGTACTTCAACTACACCCCATGTATTTTCCCCCGGGCGAGTAACCCTTACCTTTGTTCAAATTGAGGGGATTTCTAATTTATTGAATTCACTCTTGACCCTTTAACCTGTTTTACCCCCATAATAAAATTAAGTACCATTTCCTTACGATTTTAAAAATAAATAAAAATTTAAAAACCCAATTCATAAAAAAAAGATGAGTATAAAATGGCTCTATCAAATTCCCCACATTTAAATTTGTTACTTGCCCCAAAGCAATTAAATCAAATAAATTGAGAAATCCGTCATAGATTAAACAATTTTTTTCTCTTTTCCAACATCTATTCATTTGAAATTTCAGATTTGAAATTTTAATGTCTACTAATCAACCAAACTGGTTTCAGGGAAAATTCCATGGAAAAAATTTAATAGTATCTAAACAAAAAAAATTTAATCCTCATGTTTAGAAAAGAATTTTTTTTCCAAAAGAAAAATACTTAAGCCCTAAGGAAAAACACTCAATTAAACTTCATTGGATATCGTTATAATTTGAACATAAAAAATAATACATTTTCCCATAGATTTTTCCCTTTTTATTTAAGTCTTGTTTAATTTCAATGATTTTACTTATTTTTCTTTGATTTAATCAAGCATTTTTTTTAAAGGGTTTTTGCCATTCTTTTATAAACTTTTCCCTTTTTTCCCCCTTATTTTATAGTATTTTTTTGAGTGGAAACTCGGCCGCACTCAAGTGAGGGTTTTTTGAGATCCCTACGGACTCTTCCCTCACTCTAACATTAAATTTTTGAATCCCTTTTAAAATCAATTATTTAAATTTGGAGTAATGGCTATGTTTGTTTTTTTTTTTTTCACAACAATTCAAAGAGTATATAGTTGCAAAAAACCTAGAAAAAACTTGTTTATTTTTCCCTTGGGGACTTGACTTACTCTTAATTTCCAATTTAAAGCTAAAAACAAGGAAAATTTTGTTTCTTAAGATTTTATACTTATTTTAACTAAGTATTCAACCCCAAACAGGGGAGTAAAGATTTGAAAAATTTTTCAATTTCTCATTTTGTGAGTTATTACCATTTATACAATCTAGATTTCATGAAATTTTAAAAAAAATTTGGTTAAAATTGCTTAAGGAAAAACATTCAAAGTATGAGTAAATTCTCTATTTCTATATTTTATTCCCCCTTCCCCCCCCTTTAGCTTGAACAGTGCCCTCCTGTTCCTTTTTTCAGCAAAATTAAAAGAGGAATCAAAAAAGGAACATAGAAAAGAGAAAAGGAAACTGGTACTTCCCTGGTATGAAGGTAGAGAAATTGGGTTCCCCCCTAACACTAGAGAGTGATTTGATGTATATCCCCTTTTGCTCCCGCTAATCCAAAAGAAAAAAAAACAAAAAAAATTTGTAGGGTTTTTCCCCCCATGAATCCCTTTTCTTTAAGTTTTTGGGGCAAACGTTGCTGAAATTAATCAAAATCCGGGGGTAGTTAAACTGGTTTTTAAATTTTACATACTTAAAAACCTTCAAAAAAAGGTTTTTCAAGCGATGACCATTGATTTTGAATTCTTCCCCGGTTTCAAGACTTGCGATCTAACGCACCATGTGAAAATATGTTGTGAAAAAAAAAAGGACCAATCCAATTTTTTTTTTTTCTAAAAAAACAACTTCAATCGAGAATGATAAATTTTTAGTAACTTTTTGCCCTACAGAAAAAATTCTTTCGGGAAATCATTTGATCATAAAAATTCTTTGTTTTTCCTTGTAGATTTTAGTCCCTTAAAGCTTCTTTTAAATTTTCCTCAATTTCTTTAAAATTGATTTTTATGTTCCCCAAACCCTACCTTCGCATTTACATTTTTTTACACCCCGTAGCCATTTCCAGCTTCACAGGGAGGTGACACGGTTTGCCAAAAAAATCAAAGGTAAAGGAGACATAATGGGGGTCCTGTAAGTTTCCCGGGGTGGGCCCATAATGATTTTAAAAGTTTTACCCCAACCCTTTCCACTTGGATTGCGGTTTTTTTTCCAGAAAATTGATTTCTCGATTTGAATTCTCCCAACCCCTTTGGGTTTTTGAGGGGGTATGCGGGGAAGTCGATGATTTTGACCCTGTTTTTTTTTTAGTAATTTCCCCTTTAACTCTATTAAAAAAGTGTGTGCCACATCACTATAAGAGCCTTTAGTGCCCCCGAACTTAGCAAAAATATGAGATTTAACAAAATCCACAACAACTTTGGCATCATTATTTTGGGTGTTTGGCTCCACCCATTTTGAAACATAATCCACAGCAAAAGGATGAAAAACATTACTAAAAAAAGGAGGAAAAAGACCCAAAAGTCAATCCCCCATAATCAAATTTTTCCAAAAAAGAATGGGGGGTAAGTGGCTTTTGGGTCTCTCGTCCAAAGTTCCCAAAATTTTTTTACATCGTTCACAAGACTTGCAAAACATAAAAAAAATCACGAAAAAATATAGGCCAAAAAAAACCACACCCTAATACCTTTGAGTTGTCCTCTTGGGGCCAAAGGCCCCCCAATGATATGAGTGACAAAATTGAAAGACAGAAGGAATATGTCTTAAAAACCCTTCTAATGATTGATCAGCACAATGTTTCCAAAATATGGAATCCCATACATAGACTTAGCACTTTTTTAAAATTAAATTTTTTTGAGCCCAGACAAATCACTTGGTAGTGTCTTAGAAACCCAAATAGTTGAAAAAATTCAGAACCCCGGAATTGTCTTTTAAAAATAGAAAAGAGATACTCATCTGGAAAATCATCTTGTATTTTTGTTGCCCTTCACGAAGGTATTTATGAGGTGGTGGAAACTAATTTTCGAGCCTTTCCTTCGGTTTTTCCATATAAAACTCTTTGTAATAAAAGATCCCAAAAGTCTTTTGGTTTCGCCCCCTTCTTCGCGAGCAGTATTTTAGAGCTGCATGATCAGAGTAAACAATTAACCCTTGTACCAAGTAAATTGATCTGGATTTTTTAAGCAAAAACAAAACCAAAATTTTTTTTCGTTGTGGAATGTTCATTGAGCATACCAATTTTGGAAGGTAATAAATGACTAAAGTCTTCCCAACTTTTTTTGCCCAAAAACGGCTCCAACTGCAAATTGCTCGCATCACACATAATTTCAAAGGGGAAAGGGTTTCCCCAGGGTTGGATGTTGGGTAGAAGTTAATTTATCCCTAAAGTGTCAAAAAAATGTTTACAAGCCTCATTTAACTCAAATGTCACTTCTTTTTTCTGCAAACGACATGGGGGGTTTAGAATTTTTAAAAATCCTTGATGAACGTCGATAGAAAACCCGCATCCCAGGGAAAAAGGAATTTCCCGACACTTATAGGGGAAGGTAAAGATTTATCAATTTTACCCCTTGCTTATCGCTTTAATCCCCCTTTGAGGAACAATATTTCCAAAAAGAGACTTGTTCAAAACCCTAAAGTACATTTTTTTTAATTCAACCTAGATTTTTATTATACATTTTAAGCACTTTTGTAAGGTTATAAAAATGAATCAAAAAATTACCAAGACGGTGAAGTCATCCATGAAAATCTAGATATTTTCCCCCAAAAATTTGAAAAAATACTAACCAACACCTTTGGAATGTGGGTTGGGGGATTGCGGTCAAAAGGTCCTTCGATTCAAAAGTAGAATGGACAAGTGAAAGTAGTGTTCTCTTTTTATCTTCCCGGTGCCCCTAAAAAAAGATGAAAAATGAAAAACCTTCAAGACAAAAATAGTGAGAATACCAGCCAAATGTTCAAGCACTGACAAGAAAAGGGAAAGGGAATGATCTTTTCTAGTTAAGCATTAAAATTCCTTAATCAACACAAACCCCCCATCCATTTGAACCCCAGTAGAATTAACTACCAACAGAGTTTTCAATCCCAAAAACCTTTTTTTGGAACAATTGAAATTTGGGCTTACCATTTTTTATCGGAAATGGATTGATTTCCCCGAAACAAGAAGTTTCAAGATCTCTTCTTAACTACCTCCATTGGGGGCAAAAAGACGTGAAATTTCCCTTGAAGGGTTTTCAAATATTTCCCTTAAAATCTTGTGATGCTGTGGAGGGCTTAGTTTTGATATCGGGGTAAGGGGCCCCCAAAGGCTTTTATACTCTCTAACACCTGAATCAACTTTTCTTTTTTAAAGTACTTTTTTGTTAGAGACTATATAGCAAGAGTCTCATTTTTCCTAAGAAGATGTACTTTTAAAGTTGGGTAAGGGTTTTTTAAATTCCCTCTTTGGGGCCCCGCACAATAGAGGGAAGAAGTATTGTGTAGAAGGGGTTAAAATTAAAGTAGGGCACATCATCCTGGTAGGTTTTAATGATTCCAACTCCCCAAAAAGTTGCAAATCAAAGGTTTTTACAAGTTCTCCCTTTAAAAGTTTTTAATGATTAATAGAAGACCCTATTAAGTAAAATTTTAACTCATCATCATCTACAAAACAAAAGTGCCCGGTTAATAGTCAATAAAAATCCCCAAAAAAAAAAAGGGAAATCAATAGGATATTTATGGGATCATAAAAGTTTAAAATTTTAAACACTTCACATCAATTCCAAGAGGTTACCCTCATTACATCAATTTTTTGTTTTGGATGTCTTTAAGAAATGGGCTCCCTAATAATACATTAGGAATTACAAAGAAAATCATTCTCCATGTCAAACACATAAAAAAATGAGGAAAACCAACCCATTAACTTGTACTAAAAAATCTTTAGGACTCCCCAGGAAGACAATGGACCTATTAGCAAGTTGAACAATTAAAAAACCTGTTTCCTTCAAGGGACCAACATTCAGCATTGATAAACAGATAAAGGGTAACATTGATTGAAGCTCCTAAATCACACATAGCTTTAGCGATTCCAAGATTACCTAAATTTTTAAGGAAAGGTAAAAATACCCGGGGTCCTTACTTTGGGAACTTCTTCGAAGATAGCTGAAACATTCTCACCCACACTAATCTTTTCATTTCCTTTCAGTTTCTTTTTTAGTGCAAATTCTTTGAGAAAAACATAAGGGTACTTGCTTAATTCATCCAGCAAAGGAATATTTACCCCAAATTTTGAAAAGTTTAAAATCTCTTTTTTTTAGCTTCATTTTTGGTTTCGCTAAACTAGAAGGGAAAGGAGGGGGCTGTTGTCATTACCTTTGGGTTCAACGGGGGATCCCTTTTTTGGTTTTTTGCTGGCTTGGGTTGCAATCCTTTCTTAGTCTCTTTCTAAGATTAGTTCGTGTCCTTTCTCATTTTTCCTTCAATTTCGCCACTTTCAAGGTAAAATTCTTAACGCTTTTCTTTGGGTTTGTATGTTTGAGAAGGAACTTACCCTTAGTTTTTAACCCGTTAAGAAGAACAAAATTGGTTACCGATTTTCCAAGTTGTGAATGCTCTGCTTTTTTCATCCTGAAATTGTTTTGTATTAACAGAAAGATTTAACAATTTTTTCAAAGGGCATACCCGAAGTGGAAGGAGCTTTTTGATACTTGTTTGATGGGTTAGGTTGGAAATTTTTGAATTTTTGGGTTTATTCCATATTTAAGTTAGGATGACCTCCTCCAGGGTTTTAAAAATCGAGTAGGGACATATTTTCCTTTTTGGCTGTCTTGGGAACTTCCAAAGCTTAGCATGCTCATGATTTTTCTTGCAATAGGGACACATGTCGGTGGGATGATTAGGAGCAGCACAAATTTCCCAACCTTCACCTCTATTATTTCAAGAGCATCGTTTTTACAAAGGGGGGTTGGTTGAAAAATTTTATGTTCAAGTTAAAACACTTACCTCATTTCCTTCCTTGAAATGTATCAGCTTAACCCCAAATTGTTTTGGGAATTTAACCATAAGGGGATCCCCTTCCCCAGCTTGACCGGGGTTTTTTACTATGGCGCCTCCACAGCACCATCATCTTCCTCTCCATTTGGGGGCAGGCTTTCATAGAAGTATTGGAGAGAGTTTTCAGATATCCCCGTTTGGTAGCTTGCACAAAGTTTTGAACCCTCCCAAAACTCATGAAAGGGCCGATGTCCTTGTTTGATACCAAAAAATTCTTCTTATACCCGCGCTTAAGCGGGGGAAAAAATTTTTCAAAAAAGAGCCTCACCATATCGTCCAAGTGGTTATAGAACCCGGGGCAAATAAAAAAACCCCCTTTTGCTTTAGTACTTAAAGAGAATGGAAAAACACGAACTTGATTTGATCGTCGGTTATTCCCTTTGGCTTATACAAACAACTATATGGAACTCTTTCAATGTTTATGAGGGTCTTCATTTTCCCAAAACCATGAAAGGGGTAGCAAATTATCAACCCAATTTTTAACCGAATTTAACACTATTTTTGGGATAGGAATACAAAGGGGGGTTTGATTCCCTCCGGTGCAGCAATTTCCTTTAAATTTTTCTCGAGTTTGCCATTCCTCTTTTTTTTAGAATCAAATATAATCAACAAAACCGATGCCAATTCAGTCCCCAAGGGGGGGATCTAGCTTTCTTCGCCCTTTAAGAGTCTTCCCAATCTTGGATGAATAAGTGGGAACCCCGTTTTAGAGGAGCGATCTAAAGAATAGAAATAAAAATTTTACACCCAAACCCCGGAATGGCGCCAAAATTTGATGGGTTCGAACCAAAAAAAAATAAAAAACCCCACTCCTAGACAAATTTAAAAGATTTGCGTATAGTATGAGTAGGGTTATCCAAGGGATTAGTTAAATAATTTTATTTAAAGAGAATAAAAGGAAAAGAAAATGGGGGGTTTTTTTGTAATCAAAAAATTGAAACAAGATAATAAAATCGAATATTTATAAAAGATTACCAAAGGGAAACAAGTAGTTTAATGATAAGATACATTATATTAATTTTCTTTTTGGGTATATTAAATTTATTTTTAAAATTAAAAGAAAAATAAAAGAAAGAACTTAATGGTAAAATTTTTTTTTGAAAATACAGGTTTTTTAGAACCCAAATAAATTCAAGTTAATTTGGAGGAGTTTTTTTTACAAAATTTAAGAAGTGAGCGAAGGATTGCACTGAAGCTGGTCCTTGGGCCCGGCCCAAATTCAAAACCGCCGCCTTTAGCCGGCCTTTTTAAACGGGGGCCCCAAAAAAAAAAAAGGCCCGGCCCTTTTTAAACCGGGCCACATTCAAGGCCCCCGGCCTTTACCGCCTTTATTTCCCCCGGGTTCCCTTGTAGAATCCTCCAAAAACGATCCTAATTAATTTGCTGACTAAATCCTATCAGATCAACCTTACCCCCTCCCCTTGGATCTATAAAAAACCCCTTTTGTAACCTTGGAGGATCATTTCTTTTGTTAAGCATCTTTTTTTTTTAAGCTCCTTTCTTTTTTAAATCCTTTTGTTCTTCTTTTTTGTTTTTGCACTTTGTCTTTCTTTGAATCTTAGAATTTCCCTTGGGACTTTTGATTTTTTCCCAAAATTTTTTTTAAGGAAGAATGTCCCT
>JBBMOL010004381.1:0-10377 GCA_037954665.1 Laguncularia racemosa | reverse complement strand
AAAATTCTTTTTTTTGAGGACCAAAAAACCCAAAATATAATTAATTGGGGGGTTTTCCACAAAATTGAAAAAAGAAAAAATGAAGAATTCCCCATTGAAGGCCACGGGCCCCTTTAAAGGCCCGGCCAAACTTACTAAAAGGTTTTGCCGGCCTTAAGGCCGCCCCTAAGAAAAAAATATCCCACCCGCATCAAAGCCCCGGGGCCGGGGGGGGGGGCCCCTCTTGGCCGGCCTTGAGCCAACCTTGACTGTTTCTCAAAATGTCCATCCCGGAAAATCTCTCTAAAATTTTAAATTTTGATTAATTTGCTGACTAAAATTCCCTCATTAGATAAGCCTTATCCTCCTCCTTTTTGGATCATAAATAGCCCCTTGTGTAAACCTTTGGGGAGGGCATTTTGTTTTGATCTTTTGAATCATTAGAAAATTCCCTTAGGAACTTTAGGATTTTATTTTAAAATTTAAATTTCCCTTTTTCATTTCTTGTTTTTCCCCAAAATTTTAGTTTGAAGAAAGAATTTTCCCCTTTTGCTGAAGTTTCCCTTTCAATTGAAAGAATTTTCTAGGAATCATTTCGGAAGATTGAAGTTCTACAATCTCTTGAAGTTTTTATAGAAAATTTTTTCCCTTTATTTTATTTTTTTTATAGCCATTTTTTAAAAGTTTATTTTTAATTATTAAAATATAAATTTCCATTGCACCTATTTATTTAAATTTTTTTTTTTATGCAATCCACACCAAAAATGTTCTAAACCCATCTTTGGGGGAAACGTGATGAACCCCTAATTCAACAAAAAATGTCATTGTATTCATGTTATGGGAAACATATAGATATCCCAAGAATTCTAAATATGAGAAGTCCTACTTTTGAATTGTATTTTGTAATTTAAATTTAATGCATAGGAAATTTTAAAAAACTCCCCAAAGAGAAATTTAGGAAATTTTTTAGGGGAAATTTCCCCAAATAAGATTTAAAAAATTTTTTGAGAAGTGGCGTTATTGAAATTTTTTTAAAAACTTGGGCCTAAGTGTTTCATGCAATATTTTTATTTAAAAAATTTTTCTAAGGGATTAGGGAAAAAATTATTTTAAAGATATTAGGCAATAATAAATTTGGGGAAAATTTTTTATCGAAATTAGAATCCCTTTATTGATTTTAATTTGCAAGAGCTATTAGATTAAATTTAAAGGGTTATCATACTTTAAAACTTGAAAAAAGGATTAAGGTTTTGTCAATTTTTTTGTGAAAAATCCCAATATAGCAATAAGTTATTATAACATGAAAGGGAATATGGATTAAATAGAAATTTGGGGGGTTTTATTTCCCCCCCTTTAATTTTCCTTTTTTTCAACACAATTTTCTTTTTCGCATTTAGTATAATTCTTCACATTTTTATTCTCATCAAAAATTTTATTGGCTAAATAATAATAGAAATTGATATAGGTCTATTACTTAAAACAATCTTCGTGGTTTTGACACTTTTCTTTTCACTATATTGCCCTTTAAACCAATCCAGTACACTTTTCCCCGGTATTTTTTTTCACGCTTATTTTATATCTCTTTTTTCCCCTGGAAACAAAGGGAAACAACTTAGAAGTTCTTTTATACTACTCCTAAGAAATTCCAAGCCTACTCTCCACAATTTCCCAAAAAATTCATAAGAGTGTGTGTATTAGCAAGAGGACTCACTTTCTTTCACGGCAACATAGATGCATTTTTAGCTTCTAAAATGTGAAAAGCCCTCCCTAAAAAAACCCTAGTTAGCAATGTATTTATACTGAGATGCCATTCAGCCCTAAATAGACTCGAATTCAAGCCACATCAAACAATTGAAGAACCACTTCAATAATTCCAAAAAATGGAACCCCGCTCCGAAGTACAATTTTAAGATGAACCCTAAATTGTAAAAAAACTATGCCTTTGATTCTGATCCAAAAAACATGATGATGTGCATAACATGGATCAAGCACATAACATAAGAGACAATTGCGAATAATCCTAACTCACCAAGCGTTACTAAAGGCTCCGTTGCTGAATCCTTTCCTCCAAAAAGGATCCCTTCCACGCCAAAATAGAAAATTTCACTAGAAGCAATTGAATAATCACAATAAACACATATTTAGGATCATTCCACTAATAATTAACATGAAATCCAATAATAGGAAAAAGAAACCATAAATGTTAATAGTGCCCCGAAAAACAAGAACAACCAATCACAACCTTAGCATATACACACTAGTATGAATCTGAAATCAACTATAGCGGATATTGATATTACTCACAAATTCCTTAAGCTTACCAATCTCTGCACAATCCTTGAAGATTTGAATAGAGTCTATATGAAATTTAGAAAGAACTAGGAACCCTAATTCTCACCGTAGAAAGATAAGGTCATCAGCAATGTTTTTTATCACTTGAACCTATCTTCCTATCACCCTACTTTATTTAGCAAGTATTTCATACTTGCCTCCACTTAGCGGTTTAAAATGTCCCCCTAATTTATCATCTATGCCCCACTAAAGGTTCAATTGCCTGCTCGCCGTCCATTAATCATAACATTTCAACCAAATAAAATGTCCCTAGAATAAGCTTACAAATAAATGGTCTCTTAAGCATAAATTACGAGTACAAAAATAATCTTTACATAGCCAACTCTTCAATGATGAACCCAATAGGCTCCAACTCATCTTGGTTTAGGTCCTCACGTCCAATGAATAACCTAACAAGCGGGGTTGAGTTTTGGTGCGTTTATCATAATCGCCTTGTAAATATCCCGACAGGTATGCCTACTGCCGAATACACAATACATAAGTAATAGGAGAATGAAGCGTAGTTAGTATACAGTTCAAAAGAGCCAAGACCCTCATCGCTAAGATTTGAATCTTTTTTAGGCTCTTACCTTCCAATGTAGTGTACTTCTGTAGCGATTTTTTATGATTCTATCTTCTCCTCGGGCCTCAACAAGAATTGTCCTCAAATCTGAATAGATCAAATGCCAGTCACACTCAACTTATATCCTCCTAGCCCCACCAAGCTTATCTGAAGCAAGTATCACTGCATAGATACTAGTAATCTGAAATATCACAGGTGGGCTGTGATTGCCTTTCTCCTCCTCCATTTGTAGGGTTTCATTACATCATCTACAACAAAAATATAGCGTCCATTCAATCCTCTAAGACCTCTCATGTCTGCAACACTGTTCCACTAATTTTATGCCGCCTTATGACCCTCCTTTTCTGATTCACCTCGTATGTCTTTGACCCTCTAATGCCACGTATTATCAACTGCCCTAATGAACCTCTAGATCCATTTTAAAGGTAGGACACAACTACATTCTTAAATAATCTCCTCGTTTAGCGTCCTCTAGAGGTTGGCTCATTACTGAACTATGACCCTCAGCGAAACTCTGAAGGCGAGCAATATCATGTGTCTCGTATTGTTTTGTACCTCTAATATGTAGTTAGCTCATGTAACTATGGAACCTTTAAGACACCTCTTAAAGGTTGCCGTATATCATGCCTACTTTGCATAGTTTGTCCTACTGATAGCGTTGCCGTTCATGTGCGCTAGATCCTCAATGAATCTTAAGATGGCCTACTAATCTGTTGTTAAGACCTTGTAGATCTATGAAGGTGACATTGGATTCAGAATGAAATGCGTTTAACTCCTACTTTCTAAGTATACTAATATGTATTCTTGAAGCCACCATGCCTTAAAAACCTCCTTATCATAATAACCATAGCTTGCTATAGCAATCTTTATGGCCCTGCACACCCTAAGGAAAAATATCACTTCAATCTCAATCACATGTATTTTATCCTATATGAATAAGCCGCTACCCTTAGCTCTTTGGCGTTACTATGTAAACATTCCTTGGCATCCACTTAGCCAATCTCCCTAATTTATAAGGCTCTTAGGATGTGAAATTCCCAGTCAGTCAGGTAATTTTCAATTTCAATACTAACGATGCATTGATGCGCCTAAAAACCAAGTATTAAGCCACATACCAAAAAACAAAATTGTGAAAGACAAAGAAACAATGTTAATCAAACTCTCAGTCTCAATCACATGACATCAAGAATCAATCCCAATGTTTTACTAACAAATTCCTTCCAATGAGGATGTCAATAAATCTTAAGCTAATCAAATTAGATTGCTCTCATATACAAAAGAAATGATGTGCCTAATCCACTTATGGCAAGCACAATCAAGACTTAGAAAACAATCTCAAATCTCATCTCTAAAAACCGGTCACACTAAAGAAAAGCAATTCACAAGACACCTTTGAAGATTTTGATGTAAAATGTTAATCAAATGATTAATTGCTAAAACAAATAACCACCAATAAGGGATTGAAATATCACGTGGATAAATAAGACTAAAAGAAAAGAAAGCAAATGAACCAATGAAATCACTTTCCCTTTCTCACAAATTCACGCTACAATAACATGAAGTATGTACTTCAAGCTACTCAAGTGAAACAATCAATCTTACTAGATTGAATGACTTCACGAACACCCTCCCCCCACAAATATGTCTAAGAAAGCGTCCAAACCTCCTCTAGATATGCACTCCTCAAGAGCAAGAATGAACATACAACAAAATTGCAATTGGATAACATGACTCACAATTTCGACCTTCGTCGCCACTCGCCCACAATTCCAATACTCTTGAGTTGAAAAATTGGATAAGTGTTTGGTGCAATAAGGAAAAGCATTACCCTAAATCCACCACGGCTAGAAATGTGTCTCTCAAATCAGTAAAATATATCGGCCACCTCCCCAAACCCTCTCTCCTTAAGACCAAGATATTTATACATGCCTACCTCCTAGGCGCTTAGAAAGTGGACCCACACATTATCAAGTTTTGCCACTTTTAATGCGTTAGCTAAGACCCCTAAATGAAAATTACAAGGAAAATAAAAGTGTCCCCCCAAAATACCAACCAAAATAGTTCATAAAGAATAAATAATATAAAGAAATGGTCTTCAAGATAAGCCGAATCTTCTATAGGATCCCAATCCGCGACCCAAGACCTCATCGCACGCCCGTTTAGAAATTCAAGGCCGTTCTTAGATAAACCCACAAGCTAAATATGACTGGACGAGTTTTGTCATATTTTGCCATACAGATATGGATATGTGTACCTGCCTTCGATAAACACAATACAATGCATCCTCAGCAATGAGCCTGTCTTTATTTATAAATTTATTCCGGGAGTCTCGATCCTGCTCAAAATGCGGCCCTTACTATCCCACCATAACAAAGATTTCGAAATCCCTTTTAGCTTTCGCTGCTCTAATGCAATAGCTCTATATTTAACCACCCAATTCGATCATTTAACTCACATTAACGTCCAGATTTTTTTCTTCATACATCTCCTGCTAGCACTCCCAACAAGATTTGTACCTCAAATCTGCCGCAAGATCTTTTATCTTTTTTTTTTTTTTTTTAAATGCATGGAGCACTTATGTTATTCTCCTAGCATATCATAGATATGAAGAAAGTATATGCTGCCAGAAATCCCAATTATCTGAACATACTGCAAGTTGGCTGATTGTTTTCTCTCCTCCATTTCAAAGGATATATCTCTTCATACATCATAAATTAATGACCCCATTATCCACTGAGGAATCTGTCCCCATAATCTCAACCCATTTCACTAATATTGTTATCCTCCTTTTCTAACATCATCAGTATGTCGCCTGATCCATGGTCCTTCTAATGGTTGCCTAACTGACCACCCCATCAATTGTCCTCTGAGACCTAACGATTGAAGGCTGAAACACAAGCTGTCCTCATTATACATTCATAGCCTCTAATGATAGCCTCATCTCGACTCTGATTCCGCTCCTATAATACTCAATGCCGTTTACTCAACTGCCTCGTTGAACACTCAATATCTAATGCCAAGGAAGAACATAACTGACCCTGCAACATTTGCGCTTCCCTATTAGTCTGCTCCTCAGACTCTTGGACCATGAATCAGGATTGTCTCTAATCTTTCCACTTTATCCAAGGCCCAACTGTATAACCTCGATCACAGTGTAATATATCTCTAACGCCCCCTCAACTACACAAGCTAATCTCAATACTATCAACACAACCAGATACAAAACGTGCTAGAGGTTTTGTTCAGCATGAGGTTTCAACTGCCCATCCCACATTACTGACACTAGTGTCTCAAAATCCTGTACATGTCATCCACCTGTTTTTATCCCCCTGTCTCAAGTGTCTGGAGAATAGCCCTAAATAACTCATAGCTACAAGTATATGTTTCCGGCTACAAACCCTATTCCTCAAAAACTCATTTCATTGTCTCTCCACAGTGTGTATTTCGCAGCTCTCCCCATCCCTATCTTCGCCTACTTAAATACCATATTTTCCACACAAAGCCCCGAACTATACCCCCTCCCACCCCATTGTGAACTCTACAGCCCTCGCGAGAGTACCCGCGGAGGTCATCTATACAAATCTCATCGACACTCGAAAAGCCCTCAACTTGGTCTTCTCCAGTCCTAGGTAATCATCGTCGCACGGAACACCTACAAACTTTAAAATAACAAATTAACATCAAGAGAAGCTTAATGTAGCTAATTCGCCCACACTCTAGTCTCGAAGGCTGCCCGTCTAATTTACCACTATCCGGATGTGTGCATTAACCCCACAAAGATATCATCTCTTATCGCTTACTCCCTAAAAGCATGCAATAATCTTCCTTGCTATCTAGGTGTTGCCCCTCATGAAGCGTTTACCACAGTCGTCGGTGGTCGGCTAATGTCATCCCTATCATTCTTGTTGCCAAGTTGCTAGCCAACAAATTGCCTACGTAAGCCGTCTGAGTTGCCTCATATAGGTTCATTTCCACTTGATATATTCAACGAATCACTAGTACTACCTACCCACTTAGGACTATTTAGACTTCATGCATGTCACCATTTCACACTATCATATGACATGTTATGTGGATGCGGATGATTTATCTGATGTAACAAATGTAATCATCCCCCCCCCCCAAAATAATTTGTAGCACAACTCCCTTCTTTCCACTTCACCACGTCACAATGACAAGTTTGAGATACAACACACACACTTGCTACACCCACTAAAATAGGTCTGCAAAAAGTCACCAAGTGCCCCAACAAATACTTCCTTATCACTTTCAAAGTATAATCCTAGAATAATACTGTAAGCACAATATAAATACTTTCTAGTAGTTAAGATATGGATTGACTAAGCAAGTAACTTGTTCAAGTAACAATACTCAATAACTTTCACAACTTAAATGGCTTATATTGTGAATTTCAAATCTTCACATACTTAACTTCCTTCTTTCTTAATTAGCCACGCGATTCACACTCACACTTTTATCTTAATGTAGCCCAGCCCACCTTAATCACCAAACTCCACAAATTTACACCACCATACACACCTCAATCACGTGTCACTCAACTCTTCCACCAATAACTCACTCCCAGAGTGCTAACCCCCCCCCACATGTGCACTCACTTCCACTGACAATGATAACAATCCGGCTACAACAACAAATACCACTTCCATCACGGGCAATAATAATCAAAATTCATACTTCACTTCCATAAGTTCCTAACCACAACTCCACATCAATAATTGGGCAGCCAACTCAAAATGAAATTCAAACCACATTCATAATTGCAAGCCTTCTATACACACTTTGGTTAAGTATACAGAATTCAAAATTCAATACGCACTCAATATAACTCCTCACAACTTAATGCCGAATGAGTTTTGAATATCAAATAAGATTCCTTACAATTCAAATCAATGCAAATCTCCGCTAAATTGCAACTTCTCCTAATCATGAATTTACATAATGGATTAAGTCAAAACAACAGCCTAAACATCCTCCTTCACGCCACAACAGTCGATGATCAAGATTGTCCTGACACTGTGATGTGAGTTTTCACTGTTCAAAAGTTGCTTGAATTTAAGCAACACATTCTATGCACCCCTTCTTTGCTCCTTCACGAAAATTTATTGATCATAGATGATACATAAAACCTCACCAAATACTAACTCCAACAAGACCCCTAACGCCAAATTACAAACCACAACCATAGGTAATTTCCGCAAGCTCCAAAACCACAAAACAACACAATTTGCGGATTCTAACTGCTCCCCTAATTGAAGATGATTTCACAAAATCAAATACAATCAATACCTTCTTCTCCTCAACATGTTGCCTCTGATACAACATACGATGATGTCTCCCAAAACTCAGATTGAAGCCCACTACAAATACAATTTGAAAGATAACGAAACAATGTCGATCAAACTCAGTATCAATCACAATGCAACAAGGGTGTCAAATCTCATTATTTAATAACTAATTTCTTTCCAATGAGGATGCACCTAATAAATCTTAAAGCTATCTTTCTTTCAAATTAGATGCCGTCATGCATACAATTAAAGTGATGCTGCCCTCCAATCCACTTTGGTGAAGCACAATCAACAGATCTCAAGAAATAATCCTCAAATTCACATACAAAAACCGGTTCCACCACAGGAAGCATTTCACATGACACCTTGAAGATTTTGCCTATGTAAAATTGTTGTCAAATGCAATTAATTCGGCCTAAAACCTAAATACCACAATAAGGATTGAATATCACGTGCGAATCTGTTATCAACGAAAAGCAATGAACCAATGAAATCCACTATTCCTATTCAATCACTGAATTCACTAGCCAAACAATAACAATGCAAGTTATCGTAATTCAAGTGTTCAAGGCAAACAATTAATTATACTACGATTTATGTATCACGAAATAAAGAACCACAAATATGATCCAAGAAATGCGTCCAAAACTACCCTAGATATGCTCACTAGCAGAAGATTTAAACCGCACCAACCATACAACAAAATATGAATTGATATGATCACAATTCGTCCATTACATCTCTCTGCCACAATTCCAATTCTTGCGGTGTAAAAAATCTAATAAGAGTTTCAGAACTAAGGAAAGAACCCTAATGCACACGTGAAAGTGTCTCCTCAAATCGTAAAAATTGGCCTCTCAAACCCTCTCTTAAGCCACAAGTATTTATACTTGCCATACTCCTAATAGGTCGTTATGCAAATAGTGGTCGAAATATACAAGCTTTGCCCCACTTTTTAACGGTTAGCTCCCTAGCCTGAATCAGTTGTCAATCGATAGTCTTCTAATATTTATAATGATGTTTCCTAATTTCTTAATAACTACGCTGCATTATGGCAGTTGATACTACCTGTGGACAGTATTATCGAGTGTCAAGTATAGGTCGTCCCATAGAGATACACCACTACATAGTACTAACTCCCGTTCCTCATTATCTCAACCATGCTTAAATATTATGTAGGTTGAACTTAACTTACTCTTCAATTACCACACATCACCTCATAAAACATATGGTTAAGGAAGATTTATAAAAAAAAAAGGAATAACAATTAACACAAGCAACCTAGATCTTATTCTACTCCTTCTCACTATCATGTAATTCATTAGATTTATGAAGGATTGACGTAATTGACACTTCTTATACTGTCGAAATTCTCCATACAGTCTTAGCCTTGAATACTTTCCCAAGTATATTAACCTATCATAATCCAATCCCCCTCATAGTGTTTCATCCAAAATCAGGATCTCTCCTTAATTAATACGACCAACCTAGACATTGCATAAAGCCACATGTAATTTCACATCAAAATAATTGATGTAAACAGAAGACTCTTGGTTCACTATCTCTAGAAAGAGACAAATCAAACCACAATCCCACATTAATTGAATATAATCGTAATCATAAAGCCCATTTTCTCATATTAAACTAATCAATGATATCATTAATAAATTCATTATTCCTGAATCTATGAATCTAAGAAACAATTGAAGGCGCCCATGCCAATTAATCATAAGAAGGTCATCAACTTTCCTTCGCATTAAAAAACCGAATCTTCATCAATGCCAGTAGAAGTTTCGAATAAAATGCTTAGATTTGGAGCATCTACTCCTCACAACATTGGACAACGAAAGACAATTACTGGAAGAATAAATAAAATTCATAGGTCACAGCCCTTAAAGATTGATTCTTCTTCTTCGTGCCGCGTCTATTTCAATCTCTTTTTGAATTGACAAGAATTTCTCATCCCTATG
Source organism: Laguncularia racemosa (assembly GCA_037954665.1). NCBI lineage: Eukaryota > Viridiplantae > Streptophyta > Magnoliopsida > Myrtales > Combretaceae > Laguncularia > Laguncularia racemosa. Next base: position 208 of record JBBMOL010004381.1, on the reverse strand, counting down.
CCTATTATGAGAGTCAGAGCAAGTACAACAATTCGTCTAACCACCTCGTTCTAGCGGGTAGACTATACGGTCTACTATTTTCTCCCCAGCTCCCCTGGGGTTTTCGATACTAACATGAGCCGGCAATACACCGAGTAGTAGTATCTCGTTCGTGTATCTATGACTTACTTCCAAGTAGCTCCTTATGACATGGAATATACACGAGCAA
>JBBMOL010004380.1:0-10377 GCA_037954665.1 Laguncularia racemosa | reverse complement strand
AAAAAGCTTCCCCTTTCCAATGGACGTATAGACCCGTCTCTCAACGGAAAGGCATTTGTGAAGGTTCTCAAGGGTACTTTACCTCTTAGTAGCCCCAATTTTCCATTCCTTGAACCTAGGGAGAAAGATGTTAAGAGTTCAAGAACTGTAGATATGATATTTCTCATTATTTCCATGTTCTTCAATTGTCTACTGGTTGCTGCCATCTGCGTGGGGTTTTTTCTCATTTGCCGGAGGAAACCTGGGAAAATTTCTCGGCATGAGAATATTGTGGGAGAAAATTTGCGTTGCTTTATGTTGAGGTATAGATCTAACACATATGGGTCTATACCAAGGTTATCCTAAGTATATGAAGTATACTTAGATGAAGGAATGTTAAGCTTGAAGGAAATTGTCAAGATCAAGCGAAACAGGAATACACGGTCTGAAGCACGCCCGTATATTGAGTTCAAAGGATCCACAGAAGAATACATAGCCTGAGGCACGCTCGTGTGTTGAGTTCAGAGATACACAGAAGCATATACGGCCTGAGGCACGGCCGTGTATTCCAAGGCCAACCTAAAGGCCGCTAGCCTTGAAAGTTAGGCCGCTGGCATTGAAGGATAAAGGCCGCCGGCCTTGAGACTTAGCCATCGGCTTTTTAAGCCGACTTAAGTCCTAAGTCGGTTGATTATTGTGGAATATATATATATATATAGCCGTATTCTTCTTGTAACCTAGGGTTGTTCAGTAGACAAAAACATACGTGAGAAAAACCAAGAACACAGTAGGCGTGATTCCTAAGCCTAGAGAGAGTTCTAGAGAGGATAATCATTGTAATTGATCCACCGGCTTGTAGTGTGACTGTGTAATTCACTAGTGGGACTAGTGAGGTGTGTAACCCATTATTTTTATAGTGGAAGTTGGTGTGCAGCGGTCCCGTGGTTTTTTCCCCAAATTGGGGTTTTCCACATAAATCCTTAGTGTTGAATTTTACTTCAATTCTGCATATTATTATTGATTGTTTATTGTCAATTGTCAATCGTACAGGCAATAGGAAAAGAGTGGGAGCCTCTTTTCCTAACAAGTGGTATCAGAGCACCAGGTTTCAAAAAGAAAATTAGGGTTTCGCTGCAAGTTGTATTAGGGTTTTGTGTTTTCGTTCACAGACATGACTGAATCTTCAGGTACGATGATTAAACTTAACTCTTCAAATTACTCTATCTGGAAATCGATGATGGAAGATTTGTTGTACTGCAAAGATTTGTATTTGCCTCTGGGAGGTGATGTTGTAAAGCCAGAGGATAAATCTGATGCAGAGTGGTTGATACTACATAGAAAGACTGTAGGATACATTAAACAGTGGGTTGATCAGAGTGTGTATCATCATGTTGCTCAGGAGACTAGGGCTGATGTCCTATGGAAGAAATTAGAGTCTATGTATGAAAGACAAACTGCCCTGAATAAAACCTCTTTGATAAGAAGGGTAGTTAATTTGAAATACAGGGAAGACTCAAATATGTCGGAGCATTTAAATGTTTTTTAGGGACTGGTGAATCAATTGACTGCAATGAAGCTTGTGCTTGAGGATGAGATCTAAGCACTCCTATTGTTGAGTTCATTACTCGAGAGTTGGGAGACTCTTATAGTATCAATTAGTAATTCGGCCCCAGATGGAACCTTGACCTTGTCTATGGTTAAGGACAGTTTAATCAATGAAGAAGCCAGAAGGAAAGATTTGGGTACTGGTTCAGAATCTAGGGCACATGTCACAGACAAGTATGATAGGAGAGGTAGAAGCAATAACAGAGGAAAGAATGAAAAATCTGACAGATCAAATAAGTCAATGGGGAGATCCAAATCAAGGGGTAGAAAGAACTTTAAATTTTTTTTCTATGATAAGCCAGGACATTACAAGAAAGAATGTATGTTGTGGAAGATGAAGCAAGGAAAGGCAGATGATTCAGATGAAGACACCATTGCAGCAGCAGATAGTGAGATAGTGGTTACATGGGATGAGGGTTGTATTAGTTTTGCAGGTCATGACAGTGACTGGGTAGTTGATTCCGGTGCCTCCTTTCATGTGACAGCACATGGTGAGTTTTTCTTATCCTACACTGCTGGTGATTATGGTAATGTTAGGATGGGAAATAATGAAACCTCAAGGATTACAGGCATTGGAAGCATCATCTTGGAAACTAATACAAGCTGTAAACTTGTTCTCAAGGATGTGTGACATGTACCAGATATCCGCCTGAACCTAATTTTAGCAGGAAAATTAGATGATGAGGGCTTCCACAGCTATTTTGGTGATGGTAATTGGAAGCTCACCAAAGGGTCTCTGATTGTAGCAAAAGGCAGAAAGGATAACACACTTTACTTAATGTCAGCAAAACTAAGTAAAGGTGAATTGAACTTGACTAATGATGCTACTGTGGAGATGTGGCATAGACGGCTTGGGCACATGAGTGAGAAAGGACTCCAGATGCTTATGAAGAAGAAGCTTCTACCAGATTTGAAAGGTACTTCTTTAAAACCATGCACTGACCATTTAGCTGGTAAACAACACAGAGTTAGTTTTCAAAGAAATACACCCGGTAGAAAAGATCATAGATTAGATCTGGTTCATACAGATGTGTGTTATATGAAGGATTTAACAATGGGTGGTGCAATGTATTTTGTTACATTTATTGATGACTACTCTAGGAAACTTTGGACTTATGCATTGAAGTCCAAAGATCAGGTTTTGAATGTATTTAAACAGTTTCACTCTAGAGTGGAGCGTGAGACCAGCAGGAAGTTGATATGTGTTAGGGTTGATAATGGTGGAGAGTACAGAGGCCCGTTTGAACAATATTGTGCTGATCATGGGATAAAACTGGAGAAAACAGTCCCAAAGACACCACAGCAGAATGGTGTTGCAGAAAGAATGAATCGCACTGTCACTGAGAGAGTGAAGTGCATGTTATCTCAGGCTAAGCTGCCTAAGACATTTTGGGGTGAAGCTATGAGAACAGCTGTTGATCTAATAAACCTTTCTCCCTCATATGCTCTGGATGGTGATATCCCAGAGAAGGTCTGGATAGGTAAAGACATTTCTTTCAATCACTTATGAGTTTTTGGTTGCAGGGCTTTCGTGCACATTCTAAAGGATGAGAGAGCAAAGCTTGATGCTAACTCTAAACAATGTATTTTCCTTGGATATGCACACGATGAGTATGGGTACAGATTGTGGGATCCTGTTGATAAGAAAATTATCAGGAGCAGAGATGTGGTTTTCATGGAATACCTGACAATTGAAGATATGGAAAAGACTGAGAAGCTAGCATTCTCAAGTCAGATTCCCACAAATGTAGACCCTGCACCTGTATCTGACCTTACTGATGGAAGACTGATAGAGGGCTCAGGTAATGAGTTACAAGAGCCACAACAGCAGGCTGAGGTGAGGAGATCTTCTAGAGATAGAAGACCATCAATGAGGTATAATCTAGATGAGTATGTAATGATTACTGATGGGGGAGAACCTGAATATTATGAGGAAGCAATGACTCATGACAACAAGAAAGAATGGGTAAAAGCCATGCAAGAGGAAATAAAATCCTTGCATGAGAACAAGACCTATGACTTAGTTGAACTGCCTATGGGCAAGAGACCTCTGAGGAATAAATGGGTATATAGATTGAAGACTGATGAAAGTACTTCTAAGCCAAGGTACAAGGTAAGGCTGGTTGTGAAAGGGTTCAGTCAGAAGAAAGGGGTTGACTTTGAAGAAATTTTCTCACCTGTGGTGAAAATGTCATTTATTAGGGTTGTGCTCAATATTGCTGCTAGAATGAATCTAGAGGTTGAGCAGATGGATGTGAAGACAACATTCCTCCATGGTGATTTAGAAGAAGAGATTTATATGGAGCAGCCTGAATGGTTTAAGATCAAGGGGAAGGAGAATCTTGTTTGCAGACTAAAGAAGAGTTTATACGGACTGAAACAAGCTCCAAGGCAATGGTACAAGAAGTTTGAGTCCTTCATGATTGATCAAGGTTATATCAGGACTGCTACAGACCATTGTGTCTTCATTAAACAGTCAACCGGTGGTGAGTTCATTATGTTGCTACTTTATGTAGATGACATGTTGATTATTGGCAGGGATGTCAAGCAGATCAAAGAACTAAAGATTGCATTGAGTAAGTCCTTCTCTATGAAAGACTTAGGACCCGCTAGCCAAATTCTGGGCATGAGGATTATTAGAGACAGGAAGAGCAAAAAATTGTGGTTATCATAGGAGAGATATATTGAGAAAGTGTTAGAGAGATTTAACATGAGCAAAGCAAAAACTGTTTGCTCTCCACTTGCAGGTCACTTCAAATTGAGTTCAACTCAGTGTCCAAAGAGTGAAGCAGACAAGGAAGATATGAAGAAAGTCCCATATGCTTCAGCAGTGGGAAGTCTTATGTATGCCATGGTGTGCACCAGGCCAGACATTGCCCATGCTGTAGGTGTGGTGAGCTGCTATCTCTCAAATCCAGGCAAGGAGCACTAGACAGTAGTTAAATGGATTCTCAGATATCTCAGGGGCACTTCCAGGTTATGTTTGCAATTTGGCGGTGATAATAAATCTGCACTAGAGGGATTTTCAGATGCTGACATGGCTGGTGATTTGGATTCCAGGAAATCCACTTCAGGTTATCTGATTACCTATGCAGGGGGAGCAGTATCCTGGCAATCAAAGTTATAGAAGTGTGTTGCACTTTCCACTACTGAGGCTGAGTATATTGCTGTAACAGAAGCCTGTAAGGAAGTCTTGTGGATGAAAAAGTTTTTAGAAGAACTAGGTCAAGAGCAGGAAGAGCTGAAGCTGTACTGTGATAGTCAGCGTGCTATTTATCTCAGTAAGAATCCGATGTTTCACTCCAGATCAAAACATATTGACGTTAGGTATCATTGGATCAGGGATGTGCTAGAATCTAAACAGCTGAAGCTTGAGAAAATTCACACTAATGATAATGCGTCAGATATGATGACAAAAGCTCTACCCAAAGAGAAGATTATTTGTTGCAGGAAGATTGCAAGGGTGATGGAACCCCCCATATGAGTTGGAGGGGGAGTTTGTTGAGGTATAGATCCAACACATATGGGTTTATACCAAGGTTATCCTAAGTATATGAAGTATACTTAGATGAAGGAATGTTAAGCTTGAAGGAAATTATCAAGATCAAGCGAAATAGGAATACACGGTCTGAAGCACGCTCGTGTATTGAGTTCAAAGGATCTACAAAAGAATATACGGCTTGAGGCATGCCCGTGTGTTGAGTTCAGAGATACATAGAAGCATATACGGCCTGAGGCACGACCGTGTATTCCAAGGCCGGCCTAAAGGCCGCCAGCCTTAAAAGTTAGGCCGCCGGTGTTGAAGGATAAAGGCTGTTGGCCTTGAGACTTAGGCCACCGGCTTTTTAAGCCGACTTAAGTCCTAAGTCGGTTGATTATTGTGGAATATATATATAGCCGTATTCTTCTTGTAACCTAGGGTTTTTCAGTAGACAAAAACATACGTGAGAAAAACCAAGAACACGGTAGATGTGATTCCTAAGCCTAGAGAGAGTTCTAGAGAGGGAAATCATTGTAATTGATCCACCGGCTTGTGGTGTGACTATGTAATTCACTAGTGAAACTAGTGAGGTGTGTAACCCATTATTTTTATAGTGGAAGTTGGTGTGCAGCGGTCTCATGGTTTTTTCCCCAAGTTGGGGTTTTCCACATAAATCCTTGGTGTTGAATTTTACTTCAATTCCGCATATCATTATTGATTGTTTATTGTCAATTGTCAATCGCATAGGCAAGAGGAAAAGAATGGGAGCCTCTTTTCCTAACTCTTTACATATAAGGAGATCATACCAGCTACAGATGGATTCAAAGAAGAGCTAGGAGGAGGAGCTTTTGCTGTTGTTTATAAAGGGTTGATGTCAAATTCACTTATGGCAATCAAGAATTTGAACACCCCAAAGCATGACAACGAGATGGAATTCAGAAATGAATTAAATGTGATTGGCTAGACACATCACAAGAATCTTGTTTGTCTTATCGGGTTCTGTGATGAAGGACAGGAGAGGCTATTGGTCTATGAGTTCATGAGCAATGGCTCACTAGCAGGCCTTTTATTCAGTAAAGCTAAACCTAGCTAGAAACAAAGATGTCAAATTGCCTCTGGTATTGCCAGAGGACTTCTGTACTTGAATGAAGAGTGTAAAACTTCGATCGTTCACTGTGACATAAAGCCAAAAAACATACTACTTGATGACTACTACAATGCCAAAATTTCAGATTTTGGATTATTAGAGCTCTTGCAGATAAATTAGAGTCGCACTTATACTATCATCAGAGGAACAAGAGGGTATGTTGCACCAGAATGGTTCAAAAACTCGCCTATCACAGCAAAGGTAGACATGTATAGCTTCGGTGTCTTGCTACATGAGATTATATGCTACAGAAATGGTATGGACAAAACAACCTATGGAAGTGGAGGAGAAGAAGGTGTTATCTTAACTGACTTGGCTTACGACTATTACAAAGAAGGAAGATTAGATGCACTTCTTGAAGGAGACATAGAAGCTCTACATGACATGGATACACTAAATAAGATGATCATGATTGCTATATGGTGTATTCAAGAGGAACCTTCAATAAGGCCCTCAATGAGGAAGATTATACAAATGCTTGAAGAAGTCCTTGAGGTACCTATGCCACCATGTCCATTCCCATCTTCAAGGTCAGAAACAATCAGCTTATAGATATAATTGCTTAGGTAACTTAATTTATGGTCTTTACTGGTGAGTTCATCTCCATGTTGTATTGGAACTAAATAATTCAGTTTCTATTCAGTTCTGTCCTATCCGGCTATAGGACTACACAAATCCATAGCCATAGTAGATGTAATGAAGAAATAGGGTTCTTAGATGGTTTGTTTTTATCCTAATGATTCTATGCAATTGTCCTATTGTAGACTAGATTGTTCTATCTCCTATTATACCGAGAAATAAGATCAGGTTGCATATACATCGCTTTTACAGGGTCCTATATGCTCATCAGATGGGATAGAGGGATGAGAAGAGTGTTCTTTATTCGAGACTCATACAATTTGAATCTACCTGCATAATCTACCCGTTTAGCCAGAAACCAGTCGCTGATTTGGAAAAATACAGTTACTTATAAAGTAAAACATACAATAATACGTACAAAGCTGGCTTATATGGAACAATAAAGTACTGATTTGCATAGAGAACTATGCTGCCACTTGAAAAGCAGTTGTGATGCACGATGTACAATGATTTATCATTATTTCATAATTATCAATACAGAAGGGTCTAATAATTGACTGGTTGATTATTTGTGCGCCATCAATGACCCACAGATAGGAAGATCCCTAGAAGAAAATGTGAGACAGCTAACCATAACTTCTCGGACAGGCAAAAGTGAGGTCGTAATCATTCGCTAGTGGTGTTAATTAACTGTAGTGGAAAATGCCAATGGCAAATGAAGAAAGGTTTCTATTTTCTAAAACGAGGTCGTTTTCCTTATTTACTATTAATATTTTCAATGGTTGCCGGCCAACATCACATCACTTTCTTTACAAACCAGTAGCATTTGCAACCTATTAAAACGACTATGATAACATCTAACAATTGCAAAACTTGACTGTAACAAATTTGAAAAAAGATCTAAAAACCATTTTCTACTAATCAAACATATCCAAGATATCTTTTAGTTGTGATATTTTTATTATGATACGGTATAAGACAAACTTTTTAATCCGTTATTTTATTTAAATATTGGCCTAAATTATTGGACAAAAGAGCTTCGAGATACCAAATTAAATTTTAAAAAATTTATTACATATATTTGGTGGTGTAAAAATCATCTAACAATGCAAAATAAATATACTTTCAAATTTTCAAAAATTTATTACATATATTTGATGGTGTAAAAATCATCCAACAATGCAAAATAAATATACCTTCACATTTTCAAAAATAACTTTACACTAATTCGTAAATCTTCAATACTCTATTTTTTTCTTTTTTTTAATTAATAAAAAATAAATATATTACAAAATCCATATCTAATATTATATATACTAAACATGATATAAAAAAAATTAAACTATTCTACTTTATACTTTACTATTCAATTTTACTTATACAGTAGCATTGTTACAACCCGATGCTCCCTAAAGTCCCTCTAATGTTACGGTACGTTCAAGAGATCCAAAATTTTCCACTAAACCCACAGGCCACAAGATGTGTAATTCATTGTTGAACATTTGACTCGTACATGATTGGACCCACAACCTAGAGAAAAAGAAGAAATCCTGATAATTTCCAAGACCTGTTTGAAGATAACATGTATGTTGCTTAAATTTTCCTGGTATGTCTATAACGTTAATATCTTTATGATTTCTGATCAAAGGAAAGAAAAAAAAAAAATCCTCACGTTTTCATGGGGTGAAATTCCCATCACAGCTTCTAATTGTTATTTTTCGTCATACTCTTAAAATAATTATTTTTAATCAAATAAAGTATATTCTAAAGATGTCACATAATTTAAATGCATATGCTTATTTTAATACCTTGTATATTTAGTGTATGCCAAAAAAAATAAAAAAGGAAAAAGGACTAAAATAGAAATGACCAAAAGCAAGAAAATAAAATGCAAGGGAAAAGATTCTTACATTTTGAAAAGTATTGACAAGGATGAAAAATTATTGCATATTATAAATTGTGAGAATTTAATTGCCACATAAATATTATATGACAATTTTATTTTTGCAATTACTAATTACTAAAAAATAATTGCCACATAAATGCTTATGTGGCATTCCAATTCTTACAAATACTACACAAGTATGCGGGTAACTCCAATTCTTGCAAATACTAAATAGGTATGTGGGAACTCCACTTCTCACAAATACTAAATACTAAATGAGGATTGTAGAGCATGTAAGTTCTTCATCTTCATCTTTTTTTTTTTCTCTCTCTCATTTTGTGTTTTTGTATTGTACCCTAATTTTACAATTATTTACGAAAAACATATATGTTAGTTCCTTTTAGTTTGCATTATCAATTGTCCCCAATGGCTGAAAAAAAATGAGGTATGACATGAACGGCGAATTAGTGAAAGCTATTAGAAGTTAGACCACTAGTACTTCACACTAACATGAAGAACCCTTACATTTTCTCTAGGAATTCTCCTTTTATCTCCAACACTATAGGACTTCTATCTAATACTTTAGTACTAAATAGGCCCTCTAACTTCATAAGACTAGACTTGGCTATGGAAGGCCACCCTTAGTCCTAAAGTTAAACTATTCATTTGGTGATTGGTATATAATGGACTACCAATAGGTGCCAAAATACTAACTCTTTTCCCTAATAAAAGTTTCATGTGTTCAAAATATGAAGCAACTTTTGAAGATGCAGGGCATATATTTAGAACCTATCTATAGACACAATTAATTTAGGACAATTACAAGTTCTTACTGGTATCAATGAAGGAATCCTATTTCTTGACTGGCTCAAAATTAATAGTAAACAAAAACTAATGTTGTTGTCAAATAATAATGTGCTTACAAGTATACTCTTTGCCTTTACTCTTTAGTCAATATGGCTATTTAGGAGTAATATATTGTTTAGGAACCACCTTAATAAACAAACCTTCTAGAGCTAATTTGAATAAGAGCTAAAGAATTCTAGTCACAACATCAAGAAAAAAAAATGAAGAATCAAACCTTGCATAATGAAAGGAAGAGAATAATCGTGGATAGGTTTAGAATGTCAAATGAAGAATCGGACCTTGCATAATGAAGAATCAGACCTTGCACCAATGGACTGGTCTAGAATGGCTACAGTTATCTACTGAAAATTATATGTAAAAATAAAATCTGGAATAGCTGCATTTGATACTATTTAATTAGCAATACTATTTGATCCCGAAGCCTAGATTTTCGTAAGTAGGAAAGCCTGAGAGGAAAGTAGGTTGTTCAGTTGATTTTTTAGCACATAAAGTCCAGCAAAGTTAGTTGCAAAGTTGAAGGGTAGAAAATACCGTGGTATTCGTTCATGTCATATACATCAAAGTACAAAACCTGCTGAAACGGAATTCATACTTTTCTGTTTTGCATTGCAGCTCAAGGAATATATTGATGATATTGAAGATCTTATCAACATAAAATTAGTATGCTCCTGCTAAACAAGACTTTCTTTAATCTATTTGTATTCAACTGGATCTAGATGTTTGAAAAAAATTGTTAAGTGAGTACAATGGTAATTTTTTTCCCCATCAAAAGAGCTGATGAGGTAAATTTTTATTGATTCCTTTTGCACATAAGCAAGCTAGGTAATGTAAGCA
>JBBMOL010004379.1:0-10378 GCA_037954665.1 Laguncularia racemosa | reverse complement strand
GAAATAGAATTTCTACCTAATGAACATGTCTACCTAAAGGTCACTCCAATCAAAAGAATAAGGAGAACCGGAACAAAAGGAAGTTAAGCTCCAAATATGTAGGCCATACAAAGTCTTGGGAAAAGGGGTTTTGGAGAAGTAGCTTATAGATTGACCTTACCCCCTCAACTGTAAGGAATCCACAATGTGTTTCATGTATCATTACTCCGAAAGCATATTCTAGATCTAAACCAAGCTATTGAGATGGATATCTTGAAGATTCAACCTAACTTGACATATTAGGAACATTCAATCAAAATCCTTGATGCACAAACTCGAGAACTATGCAACAAAAACATTCGATATGCTAAAGCACAATGGAGTAGGCACTTAGAACGAGAAAAAAAAGGATGAAATAAAAGTGAAGTACCCCCATCTATTCGAAAAAATAGGTACACTCTAAAGTTCTGAGGGCAAAACGTTTTGAAAGGGGAAGATGTGAAACCCCATAATTTAACTAAAAATTATTACCAAATTGGCTTAATAATTATGTTAAAAACTTTATTCTTAACCTTTATAATTTAAAATTAAGAAAAATAGTAGTTTAAGAAACTAAATAATTAAACTATAAAATCTAAGATAAAATAAATTAAAATTATAAGTTTTATGATAGTCAAATGAAAATTTTAACTAAATATTTAGATTCCAAATAATTTATTTAGTTTAGTCATAAAGCTTCGTACAAAAATATTTTAGCTAACATCTTTAACTAAGATTATTGCTCACATATTAATTGAATTCGGGAAGTTTAAAGTTTCCCTTACTATATAAGTTTACACCATTATTTTTCTTTCTTATTCTCTTTCTTTTCTTTTTCTTTTCTTTTCTTTTCTTTCTTCCTTCTTATTTCTTTTCCTTTTTTCTTTTTTCAACTAACCCTGCTTTCCTTTTCTTTTTTCTCTTTTTTTTTTTTCTTTCCTTTTTCCCTTTTTCCACTGTATGAAGGTTCCACATTTTCAATTTCCGAAAAACAAAAATTCTACAACTTCCACTTACAAAATCCAAATTATGATCTAGGACCATCAATGCAATCCTTCAAGCGAACTTACAAATCTAGACCCCACTTGCAAGGTAAATATTCAACTCTAAAATTCAGGTATAATTTTAGAAGTGTAACATCAGAGTTTTTAAAGTCTAGGAAATAGTAGAAAAAGCTAGAAATATAAGATTTAAGATGATCCTAATACAAGTAGTGAGTAATAACACTCTTTTCTTGAATTTCAGGAGAAAAAATTGACTTAACTCAACAACCCAATGATTATTTCATGCCTCTAAGGAAAATAAGACCAAAGTAAGTAGGAACTCAATGATTTACTATAATGATTGTACTCTATTGTGTGTAACTAGTTGATTATTTTATACATGGTGGATTTTTCTACTGTAGGCTATCGAATACTAGGGATCCGAGGTCAAATGGCATACGTATTATATTTTGTGTGTATATCTCTATTTTGAAGGTGTGCTTTCAATGTGTTTTGGTGTGTGGGTTGTTGGGTGTGTGGCATGTGGTGTGTGCATATATGATTCAACATGTGAGTAGTGTGTGTATTGTTTCTAGCGTATGTGCGTGAACCTGGCATGTTGTTGTGTATTTTCGATAAGGGAGTTCTAGTATGTTGTTGCGAAGAGTCAAAATTGGTGTGCGTGTTCCACCTAAGCTTTTCTATACGTGTGTATGTTTATCTACGCAGTACATATAGTGTGTAACCTAGTGTACATGTTCGGTGCGTATGGCATGTCTACTGATATGATGTGTGCTTCAAAGTGAGTGTGTGTGACTAGTGTGTGTGAGTTTCTGGTGTGCTTTGATGTGCGGGTAGCTATGTGGTGTGTTCCAATGTGCATGTGATTTTAACCTAAGAGTGAACTCTTAATGTGTGTTGCAGAGTTGGGTGTCCTGCAACGTGTGTAAAAGTTTTCGGTAGGAGTGTGTAGGTGTATCCTGGTGCATGTGCTGTGTGTGTCCACTTGAGTGTGTATGTGTGTTGGTGTGTATTATGATGTGCTAGTGCTTTGTGTGTGTGTATGTGTTCTAATGTGCATGTGCGTGTCCACTTGAAATGTATTCCTAGTGTCTGAGTGTGCATGCATGTTGCTAAAGTGCGTGCATGCATCAATGCTGGAGTGAATGTGTGAAATTCTGTGAGCAAGTGTTTTTGTGCATGTGTTCTGAAATTTTTGGTGTGTTTCTTTGCATATGCGTGCATGTCCTACCGATGTGTGTGTGCTATTTTTTATGTGTGTTCATCAATACCTATTGTGCATGTACAATTGCATATGTCTATAGGGGCTAGCTTAGGATTATGTGTGTATGCTTATAGTGTGAATAGGTGTGTATATGTGTGGTTTTGGTGTGTATTTTAGTATGTATATAGGCGGGACACATGATGGCTCAAACACTAGGGTGCATAACTAGGTACATGGTTTACATACAAGTACATTTATATATATATATATATACACATAAAATTATATACGTATAAATCATAAATAATTAAATAAATAAACTCCTATTTGTATATATATAGTAAACATAGTAAAAAAAAAAAAAAAAGAAGAAGAAGAAGAAGAAATGATATAAGATATAGTGCAAGTTATACCAAGGTAGTTTGTATAAAGGATTAAATATATGTCATATGATCAGGCCACTATTGTAATATGTTATGATGAGTATTCCTTTTGAATAATTTAGTTTTTGCATTGTGTCTTTAGATGTTAAATTCCATTGAATACCTTAAATACCTTCTAAGTAACATGCCTTGCTAATTGGCTTGTGAGTATTTATTATTTGATTATCCAAAAACAATTAATTAATTAATAAGGCTTAAATAAAACTTGACATGCATTACATGACACATTGCTTTTAAATTAAAGGATATCACTACTTCAAGACACACAAGAAGTAATCACGTAGGGATTACTATTTCACCAATGATGACCTACATGACTATAGGATTGTTGTGCCTTTGACAAAACCGAGGGGAGAGTCTTGCATATCCTTGAAGGTGTGTGCTTAGTGTGCCAATCGAACACTTAGAGCTTAAGACTTTAAAGCCTTAAAATAATCAATAAAGAGATAAGATGAAAAATAAGCAGATTAGGATACCTAAGCACTAATGGATATGAGAATCCCCAACCTAAGGACAAGGGGAGTGTTAAACCCTAAACATCACACTAATTACCAAAAGACCGTATGTGATGTTGCATTGCATATGACTGTTCATGCATAGTATATGTTTAACAAAGTTATTTGACTTGCTTGTGCTTGTGTAGTATTGAAAGGGTTTCAGTCCTATCTCATTGAGTGATATCTGCTCATCCAGCACCCTACCCAGCCTTTAGACTTTATAATGTTGGTCACGATTATGAGAATCTTCCATATAGACTTATTACCCAAGTAATTCTCTAATGTGAAAGGACTAAAATTGAGAGCAAAGATCAAGAGACAGAGTATAACTCCCTTTAAACTATTTTAGAAAAATGTAATCTATTATGAAATGAATATTTCAAGTGATTTAGTATAATTTTGAGCCTTTGTGTAACGTGATCTAAGTAAGGTTTATTTTTATAATGTGTATGATAAAGAGGTAATGGAAAAACTTTGAACGTAATGTTGGACATCAGATGTTTAGATTTTAGGCAAGAAAGTATGAAATAAGAGCCTATATAAGGCCTTTTCTTTTATTTTTTTAATTTCAACAAGATAACTTATGATGATGGTTTAAATTATTCAAAATTATTTAACGGAAGTTAGGTAACCATGGCGGGTTGTCACATTTAAGGTCTCTTGTGAAGCATGACAAAAACCATGTTCTCTCCTTGGTTTATTTGGATGTGCAAATGTAACTCTTCCTTAGTGATTTGAAAATTAGCCCTAGTGATGCAATCAAGATGAAGATGATGCTATCAAATCCAACATCAATTGGGTAGAGGCCAAATCCTAATGACCACGTAAAGGGAAAAATACATAAATAATATAATTTTTTTTAAATATTACGTAAATATAGAGTGTGGGGGGGGGGGGGTGGGGGTGGGTGGTGGGGAATATTGTGTGAATAGGTATCAAAACACATGTAATGCATGTGTTTTCAATATAGAAAAATTTTATACTGAAAACGCATGTAGTGCATGTGTTTTTAGTACCCAAAAAGAAATTGTTCTAAGAAAAAAATTTTTTGCTTACACAACATGAAACACCCCACAAATGTTGGGGGGGGGGGGGGGGGGGGGGGGGGGGGGGGGGGGAGGGGGAGGGGGGAAGGAGAAAAGAAGAACACAAAAAAAAAAAAAAATCAGTAAACTTTGATATTTGGTTTAATAAATTTAAGAACCTACAAAAGAAGAAAAAAGAAAAAAGAAAAAGGGTTATGCAAGTACACAATAATAACCCAATATTTGGCCTAATTATAACTATTGTACATGAATACAATTAATAGGACCGTAAGATTATAGAAATACTGTGAGGATCTTAACAATAATCGAAAGTAATTATAGAATAAAATAAATGTCTGTAAATTTTATAATATGATAATATAATTACCAATATAAACCCTTTTAAATTTTCAACATATTCTGAATTATTAAAGCTTCACAAGTAGATTTTATAATGGATAAAAGTTTCGAAAATATTGATGACAATTATTTATAATATATTAACACTAGGTTAATGATTTACATATAGTGAAAATTTTATAACAAATAACAATGAACTTTAAATACAAAAGTAGGAAAGAAACTAAATCGATTAAGTAGTTATAACATAATGGCAATAATACAAGAAAAAGGAAAACAAACTTTTCATTAAAATATGTAACGTTTATAAAATTCATGAAAATGTTCAAAATAAGTCATAAATAACTCTATGCCATCTTTCTCCTACTCCTAGTAAATAGTCTAGCAATTCTAGTAATGATAGATCTATGCTTAGTCCGTCTCACATTAAAGGTGGGAAGAGCCTATGACTCTTATGTTGCAGGCAAATGCAAGGGCTTGTCAAGTCACATAGAGGAACTAGACTCCATTGTACCAAAGGTTGTAAGTTGTCACCAATATCTAGTCGATAGTGGCATGACCTTTGCAAAGCGGGGGGGTATGAATAGATCCACTAATAGAGTGCCTATGAGGGGTGATGAACAAGTTAGTATTGGGAGCTAAGCTACTTATGGTTTCCTTGTCCATAATGTCCGAAGGAGTGTGGTCATGATGGATCTACTCATCCTTCTATCATCTTCCTCTAACTCTTGCTCTGTTAACCCTGTGGCATGATAGTGGTATAAAATCTACTGGAGGTGCATACTTCGAGTTTGCAGCAACCTTCCCTCTAGTGGCTACTTATGTTAAGCGACAAGAAAAAAAAAACTTTGCCATGATGCTCAACTAGTAGTACTTCTACATCAACAAGTGAAATTGCTAGAGGTAGATCAAATGCTATATATATAAAGTGTATGATGTCAACCTAGAAGAACAAAAAAAAAAAATGTTTTGGGCACAACTTAGTCATATAGTATAGTCAATGTGATATTATAAGTGTTTTCTAACCAAGTGTTCAATTATTGTTTCAATACACCCCACGTAGCGGTGGCTAACACATCTATACCACTGGATGTAGTTTAGATGCACACTATCGCCATATTCCAATAGGATCCTATAGGAGTGATGATCCTCCCAATTGGCAATGTAGGATGCATGCAATGCTATCCAATCAGTGTCAGTCCAACCTCATAAATCAACATGATGCAAGTGAGGCTTTATGTTGACATCTACAAGCACTCGCTAGAACACACCAAACTAGCGGTAGACACTATCTAGGTAGTGCCACTTTACAATATAAAGCATATCAACAATACTCGAACTATCCAAATGCCTCTATCTGCACTATAGAATAGAGGTAGTATCTCGATGAGATCCTTAGGATAAGATTGCCAAACAACCTAACAACAAACAAGCATAGGTTAATGAAGATTTATAATGTCCAACAAATATAAAAATGTAAAAAGACAATGTACTTGTTGTGGGTTCTAGCAATCAAATGCATCCCTATATGCCTAAACAACATGTATAGGGTGCTACATAGTTTTTTCAGGCTACCCTCCATCGAGACGCCAAGGGCCTCCCATTCTCTAATGAAACCTCGTAATGGCTTAAGAGAGTTATCTATGGAAACCTATCCCATGTCCACACTTGCAGAACAATTGCTACTTCCCCCAAATGTCATGTATGTTGGAGACAGATGCATAGCACAACTGGCGATACAACTAGGCTAAACATGCAAAGCCTAACTATATTGCCTTGCAAAGGCAAAGTCCTCCAAGAGTAGAAGGAATATACAATGGACTAAGTTACTTGATTTATTTGTAAATGCAAAGCCTCCTACCAACTGCAAGATGTAGGTGCGAGTATAAACCCCTAATTGTCTCATTGAATGCCTAATCCCGCAAAGTAGGGAATCTACACCATAACTAGGATAAGTTAATTCATCCCGTCCTTAATGTGCTTTGCCTCTAGCCTCTCACCAGGTAACTACTCACACTTGGATGCCCAATCAAGGCTAGTGCTACCTATAATGGCCTGTTCATCAACTGGTAACCTAAATTAGACCTCAACGTCCTATAAAACTTACAATAGCCTCACCATTGACCATGTGAAAGGTGTGTCTCAAGCCTTCACCTCTCCACCAGTGTTGTAAGAAAATGCTAATCCAATCGAATGAAGGAAGGAATGCCAATCCTATAAACCTACTCTACTTTATATAAGATAACATGCGTGATCTAATAGGATATCATCTTCATCATAGTGTAGCTGTAACTTGCGACACCTAATTGTCAACCAAGATTCTTCTTGCAAACATAAATGTAAAAATTATAGGAATAAAAAAATTTAGTTTGGAGAGTAAAAACAAGACTTATAAAATATAATACCTGCCCCTGTTAAACAGGTTCCGATCAATGTCTAGTTTGCTGTGTCAATAATAATAGATCAAAAGGTCCTAGATCCATTTATCATGTGATATGAAAGTGAAATTTGGTTAGCAAAGGAAAGGTTACCATTAAACTAAATTATAAACAATGTTCAATGAATAAAGAAACCAAGTTTTTATGTTACAAACCCTACACCATTATTTTTTCTCTCTGGGCAAATTCCTTCTATTGTATCATTCCATTCTACACCTACTACACCTAGATCTAAGCAAGGGATCTCTAAGGTCTATCTCCACATGGTATCATTTCAATCCAGGCTTTCCCATTCCATATTAAAGTTTGTCAATGTCTGGGCAAATGAATGAAAAGTCTACCTCTAGCCAGTAAACGCTCATCACTAATGGAATAAAAGTAACTTTGATGACATCGTAACGAATTTGTCTATCTCTACTAATGGCAAATGACCAATGAGCTATCAAGCCTCAAATATACTACTGCAACACAAACATTTGAACATGAAATTCTATATATTTGCCACTTATTGCATGTGCATGGGTGATTCTTGAGGTTTACAATTTTCATCCTTCCTTCCCTTAACCCCATTCGCCACACACTAGGACCCAATTAGGATCTCAACTATTTAGTTAGGACTACTAAACCTAATGACCTTATGGGCACTAGCCTTTCATCTCCATTTTTCTAATTTATCGTTGGCATACTTTGTGAAAACCTAATCTACTGCAAAATTCCTTTGTACACATCTCTTGTCATCTTATTCCAATGTTTAACGCAATTGTGGAATATGTTTTTCATAAACACAATCATAGGTAGGTTTCTTACTTTTTTTAGAACAGAATTGCAACTTTTTACAATATTCGAAATCATTTTCGAAGTCATATACAAGTGTTCACTGTTTCAGTGGATGTGTTTTTTTTTTGTTTGGCATTACTAAGGTCATTCCCCCACCTACTTGAGGCCTCCCATCTTTTCTCTTCATATGATGAACCTCAGTACCAACAACTGGGTTTCGCTACCTTAGAGGCCTTCTCTTTAAAGAAAACACGCAAAAAATTTATTGCAAAAATGAAAAACGAAACAGAGCAGCCAAGTAGAAGATCAAAAATGTGAAGCCACACAAAATTCAATTATTCCATTAAAAAAAAAAAAACTCTAGATTACAATCTGATTTGATGGTTAAATTGAAGAACTAATTTGTGATCTAGGATAACAAGTTTATCCAATCCTACAATGTAGGATTAATGACTAACTAATAACTAAATAATCAAAATAAGAAAAACAAATCAAAATTAGTATAATCTAATCAACATCCTCCCTTAATTCTAATTTTGAGGATTCTTCATGCCCAGTAGGTTCCTCAGCTTGATAAATGAATCAATCTTCAGTGGTTTAGTGAGGATGTCTGCAACTTGATCTTCAGTTTTGCAATGTTCTAGCTTGATCATGCCTTTTGCAACTTGATCTCTTAGGAAATGTTATCGAATGTCGATGTGTTTGCTCCTTCCATGGAAGACCGGGTTCTTTGCTAGATTAATTGCCAGATATATTATCTACATAAATCTTCAAAGGAACTTGCACCTCACACCCAATTTGACTTGTCAAATCTTCCTCTGCTGCATCTACGGCCATGTCCATGCTTGGCATTGTGATTTGTATTGAATTGGTCTGCAGCACCACGACTCAGATCACTCCGGCTTTTGTTGAAGTGATTAGCACTTCGTCCTCTTCCTCTACTACGAAAATTTCCATTCTTTAGTAGGAATTCCCAACGAAGATTTGAGATTGAAAGGCTAGCTCAATTGGTTTACCAATCTTGTTTTCATTCATCCTTTGTTTTATGTGCTCATAATGAACTAAATAGTAGCTTAACTATCATATTCGACATATCATGGCTTTCCTCTGTTACTGTTACAACATGTTCAACCCTTGGAAGCAAGGATCTCAAAAATTTTCTCAACCTTGCTTTGTTCGAACAGAATTTCACCATTCGTTTTCATGTTATTTGTCAACACAATGATCCTGTTGATGTATGCATCAATTGATTCATTGGAATCCATCTGCAATAACTCATATTGTCGCCTCAAGGTTTGGAGATGTACCCTTTTGATTTTTTCATCACCTTTGTATGAAGTAGACAAGATATTCCACGCCTCATTGGATGTAGTGGCTCCTTCAATCTATTCGAACGTTTCATCACTCATTCCTTGATGAACGAAATATAGCGCCTTCTCGTCTTTCTTTCTTAGATTACGGTTTGCTACCCTTTGTGTACCGTTTGCATTATCTACTAATGCAAGCACTCCATTCTCCACAACTTCCAACGGGTCATGATACTCGAATAGGACCTTCATCTGAACATACCAACGATTGTAGTTTTTCTCATCTAGGATAGGAACTGATAGTTGAGTTGTGTTTGTTCATTGTGACTCTGATATCAATTGAAGAAAACATGCAAGAAATATATTGCAAAAACAAAAAACAAAACAGAGTAGCCAAGTAGAAGAGCAAAAACGTGAAGCCACACAAAAATTCAATTATTCCATTAAAAAAAAAAAAAAACTCTAGATTCAATCTAATTTGATAGCTAAATTGTAGAAATAATTTGTAATCTAGGATAACAAGTTTATTCATTATTCCATCACATTATCCAATCCTACAATGTAGGATTAATGACTAACTAATAACTAAATAATCAGAATAAGAAAAACAAATCAGAATTAGCATAATCTAATCAACACTCTTTACATTGCTCTAGTGATGGTTCTGCTTCATCTCAGCCTTAGTTTTTCTGCATAGGCAGTGCAACTGCCGAGTCCTCTTGATTAATGCAATCATCCTCTTTCTTGGTCCCTCTAGGTGTGGCAGCATTTCACCATCATCACTATCATCCTCTTTCCGAAAGATGCTTTCTACATTCCCTCACAAATTTCTTGCGAATTCCCCGTAGATAATATTCGAGCTCAAAGTCACACTCATACACCTTCGCGTTAGCACATGTTTAATCTGATTAAAGAAAATCATTCTTAGCCGATTAACAACCTTTTGTACTTTGGTAATTTCATCAACCACTGTGTCAAAACAGTGTTAACAAAACTTGTTAGCACACAATTTCCCCGAGAAAACAGAACAAAAAATATCTTCACACGCTCAAGACATTTGAGGTCTGCGATTTTCACTTGGGAAATTGTCCAGAAAATAAGTTTCTGCATGCATGCAAAAACAGCTCTCTAAATTCTGATAAATCTCTTATGCATAAATGGACAGTCTTAATTTTAAAAAAATTCTCATACAACAACGGATTATAAGTCAGAACTGTGACTGGAAAAGTTTTATAACGCAAGGATAAAAACCTAAATTGAAATGATAATTTGTTAACCTGACTTTTATTCACACATGGAGACACC
>JBBMOL010004378.1:0-10386 GCA_037954665.1 Laguncularia racemosa | reverse complement strand
TGATTGCAATGTGCCATGATATTTTCATTGCGATGGCGTCAACAATTTTTGACAACATTGTAGCATGATTTTGTAGCAGCTATTTTTGCAATGACAATATTTGCGGTGACAACTGCCGCTAATGATATTTGTGTTACAATGTTTGTAGTACATTATTTGCAACGACAACATTTTTGTAGTGGTAATTGCAGGCTACTTTGTTTGAGTAATACATGGACATTTATAGTAACAATACATAGAGTGATTGCAATTGTGGCCATGATATTTTCATTGCGATGGCATCAACAATGTTGACAACATTTGTAGCGATGATTTTTGTAGCAGCTATGTTTGCAATGACAATATTTGCGGTGACAACTGCCGCAATGATATTTGTGGTTACAATGTTTGTAGTCACAATATTTGCAACGACAACATTTGTTGTAGTGGTAATTGCAGCTACTTTGTTTGAGTAACGACAAGGACATTTATAGTGACAATACGTAGAGTGATTTCGATTGTGGCCATGATATTTTCAACGCGGTCGTAGCGACATTGTTGACAACATTTGTAGCAATGATAATTGTAGCAGCTATGTTTGCAATGACAATATTTGCGGTGACAACTACCGCAATGATATTTGTGGTTACAATGTTTGTAGTCACAATATTTGCAACGACAACATTTGTTGTAGTGGTAATTGCAGCTACTTTGTTTGAGTAATGATAAGGACATTTATAGTGACAACACGTAGAGTGATTGCGATTGTGGCCGTGATATTTTCAACGCGATGGTAGCGACATTGTTAACAACATTTGTAGCAATGATAATTGTAGCAGCGATGTTTGCAATGGCAATATTTACGGTGACATATGCCGCTATGATATTTGTGGTTACAATGTTTGTAGTGACATTATTTGCAACGACAAAATTTCTTGTAGTGGTAGATGCAGCTACTTTGTTTGAGTAACGACAGGACATTTATAGTGACAATACATAGGTGATTGCAATTGTGGCCATGATATTTTCATCGCGATGGCAGCAACAATGTTGACAACTTTTGTAGCATGATATTTGTAAGCAGCTATTTTGCAATGACAATATTTGCGGTGACAACTGCCGCAATGATATTTGTTGTTACAATGTTTGTAGTACAATATTTGCAACGACAACATTTTTGCATGTAATTCAGCACATTTGTTTGAGTAACGACATGGACATTTACAGTGACAATACATAGAGTGATTACAATTGTGGCCATGATATTTTCATCGCGATGGTATCAACAATGTTGACAACATTTGTAGCAATGATATTTGAAGCAGCTATGTTTGCAATGACAATATTTGCGGTGACAACTGCCGCAATGATATTTGTGGTTACAATGTTTGTAGTCACAGTATTTGCAACGACAACGTTTGTTGTAGTGGTAATTGCAACTACTTTGTTTGACTAACTACATAGACATTTATAGTGACAATACATAGAGTGATTGCAATCGTGGCCATGATATTTTCATTGCGATGGCATCAACAATTTTGACAACATTTGTAGCGATGATTTTTGTAGCAGCTATGTTTGCAATGACAATATTTGCGGTGACAACTGTCGTAATGATATTTGTGATTACAATGTTTGTTGTCACAAATTTGCAAGACAACGTTTGTTGTAGTGTTCAACGACAAATGTTGTAGTGTAATCACTACTTTGTTTATAAACAGGACATTTATATGACAACAAAGGATCATTGTGCCTGAATTCAGGATCACTGTTGACACGTACAATGAATGAGAGATTTGCATGACATATTTCGTGACATGCGCTATGATTTGTGGTTACAATGTGTAGTGACATATTTGCAACACATTTCTTGCAGTGGAGATCATCTTTGTTTGAGTAAGATGACTTGTATACAATACATAGTGATTGCATTGTGCCATGATATTTCATTGCGATGGCACAACAATGTTGACAACATTTGTAGCGATGATTTGTAGCAGCTATTGCATGACAATATGCGGTGACAACTGCCGCAATGATATTTGTGGTTACAATGTTGTAGTCCATATTGCAACGACAACATTTTGTAGTGAAATTGCACTACTTTGTTTGATAACACAGACATTTATAGTGACAATACTAGAGTGATTCATTGTGCCATGATATTTCAACGGGCGTCACATTTGACAACATTGTAGCAATATATTTAGCAGCTATTTTGCAATGACAATATTTGCGGTGACAACTCCGCATGATATTTGTGGTTACAATGTTTGTAGTACATATTGCAGACAACATTTTGGTGGTAATGCAGCTCTTTGTTTGAGTAATGAAGACATTTTAGTACAAACTAGAGTGATTGCATGTGGCCTGATATTTTCAAGCGATGACACATGTTACAACATTGTAGCATGATATTGTAGCAGCATGTTTGCAATGCAATATTTCGGTGACAATGCGCAGATATTTGTGGTTACAATGTTTGTAGTACATATTTGCAACGACAAAATTTTTGTAGTGGAATGCAGCTACTTTGTTTGAGTACGACGGACATTTATAGTGACAATACTAGGTGATTCAATTGTGGCATGATATTTTCACGCGTGAGCACATGTGACAACTTTGTAGCATGATATTGTAGCAGCTATTTTGCAATGACAATATTTGCGGTGAAACTCCGCAATGAATTTGTTGTTACAATGTTTGTAGTCACAAATTTGCAAGACAACATTTGTTGCTTTTAAGACATTGTTTGTATCGCATGGCATTTCGTGACAATACTGATGTTACATGTGGCCATGATATTTCTCGCGTGGTATCAACAAGTTGACATGAGCAATGATTTGAAGCTGTTGCAATGACATATGCGGGACAACTGCCGCATGATTGTGGTTCATTTGTAGTCACATATTGCAACACAGTTGTTTAGTGTAATTGCATACTTGTTTGCTAACACATAGACTTATAGGGACAATACATAGGGAGAATGTGCAGATATTCATTGCGATGCACAAATTTTACACTTTGTAGCGATGATTTGCAGCTTTTGAATGAAATTTGCGTGAATTGTATGATTTGTGATTCAATGTTTGTTGTCACGTATTTGCAAGACAAGTTGTTGAGGCTAATGCGGTACTTTGTTGGTACTACATGGACATTTATATTGACAATACATAGTGATTGCAATGTGGCCTGTATTTTCGTGAGGCGTCCATGTGACAATTTGTGTGATTTGTATTTTGCAATGACAATATTTGCGTGAACAACACCGCAATGATATTTGGATACAATGTTTGCTGTGCAGATATTATTTTGCAACGACAACATTTGTATAGTGTAATTGCAGCTACTTTTTTGAGTAATGACAAGGACATTTATAGTGACAACACGTAGAGTGATTACGATTGTGGCATGATATTTTTCAATTGAAGCAATTGTATGTAGCGACATTGTTGACAACATTGTACAATGATAATTGTAGCAGCAATGTTTGCAATTGACCAATATTTTACGGTGACAAATGCCGCTATAGTTAAATTTGTGTTACAATGATTTGTATGACAATTTTGCAAGACAAATTTCTTGCAGTGGTAGATAGCTCTTTGTTTGAGTACGACATGGACATTATTAAGTAAAATACATTGTGATTGCAGTTGTGGCATGATATTTTCATGAGATGGCACAACATTGTGACATACATTTGGCGATGATTTGTTGTAGCTATATGTTTGCAATGACAATATTTGCAGTGACACTGCCGCAATGATATTTGTGTTACAATGTTTGTAGTCACAGTATTTGCAACACAACATTTGATTTGTGTGGTTATTGAACTACTTTGTTAGTATTACAACGACAACTTTTAGTGAGCATTAATTGACTATTGCAATTGTAAGCCATGATATTTTATGGCATCAGGTATTGCGTCATACATGTTGACAACATTTGTAGCATGTATTTGAACATGTTATACTTTGGCAATGATCAATTTTGCGGTGCATCTGCCGCTATATTATTTGTGGTTACAATGTCCTGTAGTGAATTATTTCAAGTCAGACATTATTTGCAGTGGTAGAACATTTCAGCTGCTTTGTTGAGTAGCATGCATTTGTAGTAACAATACATAGAGTAGATTGCATTGGGCCATGATATTTCATTGCGATGGCCATCAAATGTTGGACAACATTTGTAGCGATGATTTTTGTTTTGCAATAAAATTTGAGCACATTTTTGGAAATACAATATTTGGGGTGACAATCCGCAATGAATTTGTGGTTACAATTTTGTAGTCACATATTTGCAACAAAAATTTGTTGTAGTGGTAATTGCACACTTTGTTTGATAATAATGGACATTTATAGTGACAATACATAGAGTGATTGCAATCGTGGCCATGAATATTTTCATTGCGATGGCATCAACAATTTTGACAACATTTGTAGCGATGATATTTGTAGCAGCTATGTTTGCAGACAATATTGCGAGGACAACTGCGTAATAATTGTGATACAGTTTTGTACTGTATTTCAAGGACAACTTTTGTAGTGCTAATTGCGGCTACTTTGTTGAGTAATACATACATTAATGCAATACTAGATGTTGCATTTGCATGATATTTTCATTGTGATGGCGCAACAAGTTGACAACATTTGAGCGATGATTTTTAGTGCTAGTTGCATGACAAATTTCGGGACAACTACGCAATGATATTGTGGTTACAATGTTGAGCACAATATTTGCAAGACAATTTGTGTGTGGTAATGCAGCTACTTGTTTGAGAATAAAAATTTATAGGACAACACTAGAGTGATACGATTGTGGCCATGATTTTTCAACGGATTGTAGACATTGTTACACTTTACCAAGAAATGTAGCAGCAATGTTTCAATGAAATTTTACGGTGCAAGCCGCTATGATATTTTGGTTAAAAGTTTTAGTGACATTATTGCAACGATAAAATTTCTCGTGTAATGCAGCTACTTTGTTTGAGTACGACATGGACATTTAAGTGAAATACATGGGTGATTGCAATGTGGGCAGATATTTTACCGATGCAGCAACAATTTAAAACATTTCAGCGATGCATTTGTAGAGCTATGTTCATGACAATATTGCAGTGCAACTGCCGCAATGATATTTTGGTTACATTTTTAGTACATATTAAAGAAACTTTTATGGTATGCACTACTTGTTTGATAACACATACATTTTAGACAAACATAAGGATTCAATGTGATGATATTTTCATGCATGGCGCAACAATGTTGACAAATTTGGCATGAATTGAGCAGCTATTTTGCAAGACAATATTTGCGGTAACTGCCGCATGATATTTTGTACAATTTGTAGTACATATTGCAACACATTTGAGGTAATGCGCTTGTTTGAGTAACAATGGACATTTAGTACAATCAAGAGGATTGCATTGTGGCCAGATATTTCATTCGATGGATCACAATGTGACAACTTTGTAGCGATGATTTGTAGCGCTATTTTGCAATGACAATTTTGCGGTGACAACCGCAGATATTTGTTTACAATGTTTGTGTCACAATATTGCCACACATTTGTTTGGGAATTGCAGCTACTTGTTGAGTAGACAGACATTTAAGGACAAACTGGGATTGTTGTGGCCATGATTTTTCAACGGGTCTACAATTTAAACATTTACATGAATTGAGCAGCTATGTTTGAAGACAATATTGCGTGACAACTCCGCAAGATATTTGTGGTTCAATGTTTGTACACAATTTTGCAACGACAACATTTGTTGTGTGGTAATTGCAGCTACTTTTTGAAAGAAAGGACATTTATAGTGACAACACGTAGAGTGATTACGATTGTGCCATGATATTTCACGCGATGGTAGTACATTGTTGACACATTGTAGCAATGATATTGTAGCAGCATGTTGCAATAAAAAAAAAACCCCCCATATTTGCGAAATTTTTGGGAGATTTGTGGTACAATACTTTATAAAATTTTACATATGGGCTTATTTTGGGAAAAATTTCACTTTGACGAATTTTGGAGCTATTTAATACAATTTTGACAACTCCCCCAAATTTTGGTTACAATTTGTACAATTTGAAAATTTGTGTTTTGCACTATTTGTTAAAATTAAAATTTTAAATTAATGTCTTTGGCCATAATTTAACCTTGGATTTGGACAACATTGACATTAATTTGAGTTTTGCATGACAATATTTGGGACATTCAATGATTTGTGTTACAATTTTGAATTTTAGACATTTTTGTAGTGTAATCCTTTTGTTTGATAAAAGACATTATATACAACAAAGTGACATTGTCATGTTTTTAATTTTCCATTTGAAATTTTGTCATGATTTTTAGCTTTTGCATGAAATTTGCGTGTAGATGTTTGGTACAATGTTTGTGTACAATACAAGAACATTTTGTATTTGGAATGCACACTTGTTGAAATTTAAGAATTTTGTGAACAGTGTGAAAATTGTGGTTTTTTACTTTTTGACATTTGAACAATTTTGGGAAGAGCACTTTTCAATGCATTTTACAAAAATGTGAAATTTGTGGAACATTTTAAAGTTGTTAATTTTGTAGAAAATTTTTGCAGGTAAGAGTTTGTTTTTTTTAAAACATACATTTTAAGGACAAATTTATTGAAATTTTGGGTGATATTTTATCGCATGGAAGCAAAATGAAATTTTGCTATATTTTTTGGGAGCTATTTTGAATGACAATATTTGGGTGACAACTCCGAATAAATTTGGGGTTAAATTTTTGATCAAGTTTTTTCAACGCAACTTGTTTATGGTAATTGCAAACTTTGTTTGCAATACAGACATTTAAAGGACAATAATAGAGTGATTGAAAATTGGCCATAAAATTTTCTTTCATGGCTCAACTTTGAAAACTTTGTAGCATTTTTGACAGCATTTTGAAGAAAATAATTTTGGGTACAACGGATTTTTTTGGGGTTACAAGTTTTGTCATTATTTGAAGGAAACTTTTTGAATGAAATTTCGCTTTGTTTGATAACACATACTTTTTAATTACAATACATAAGTATTGAAATTGGGGCCCCATATATTTTCTTTGGAGGTCAACAAGGTTGAAAAATTTGTGCATGATTTTTGACCATTTTTTGCAATGAAATTTTTGGGCGGCCCCCAATCCGAAATGAAATTTTGTTAAAATTTTTTGTAGTCAAAAATTTTTGCAAGACAACATTTTTTTGTAGTGGTAATTGCATACTTTGTTTATAAAAAAGGAAATTTATGGGGGAAAACAAAGGGGATTCAATTGTGGCCATGATATTTTTAAACGGGGGAACATTTTTGACAACTTTTTGTCCCAATGTTTTTGAAGCAGAAATTTTGCAACCCCCAATATTTCGGTGAAAAATCCGCTAAAATTTTTGTGGTTACAAGTTTTGGCCCATTTTTGCAACAAAATTTTTTGCAGTGGTAGATCACTTTTTTTTTAGTAAACAAGGGAAAATTTTAAGTAACAATTTGGGTGATTGAAATTTGGGGGGCATGTTTTTTTCCCCGGTGGCAAAAACAATTTTAAACAACATTTTAGCGATAAATTTTTAAGCTTGTTTGAAAATGACAATATTTGCGGTGCAACTCCCGCAATTTTTTGGGAAACAATGTTTGAGTAAAATTTTTGCAACGACAACATTGTTGAATTGGAATTGCAGCTATTTCGTTTGAGTAACGACAAGGACATTTATAGTGACAAAACGTAGAGTGTTTTAGGGTTTTGGGCCATAAAATTTTTTCATCGCGGGGGTAGCGAAAATTGTTGAAAAACATTTAAAAGCAATGATTTTTGGTAGCACTATGTTTGCAATGACAATATTTGCGGTGACAACTGCCGCAATAAATTTGGGGTTTAAAATTTTGTATTCACAGTATTTGCAACGACAAGGGTTTGTTGAGGGTAATTGCACAAAATTTGTTTGAGTAACTACTTGGACATTTATAGTGAAAATACAAAAGAGTGTTTGCAATTGTGGCCATGACTTTTTCATTGCGATGTCGAAAACAATGTTGAAAACATTTGAAGCATGATTTTTGTAGCACAGCGATGTTTGCAATGACAATTTTTTGGGGTTTCCAACTGCCGAAATTTATATTTGGGTTTAAACAATTTTTTATATTCCAATTTTTGAAAACGGCGACTTTTTGTTTTTTAGTGGAAAATTTGCACTAATTTGTTTGAGAAACTACATAGACATTTATAGTGAAAAACTAGAGTGATTGCAAATTGTGGCCTTTAAATTTTTTAAATTGCAAAGGGCCTTCAACAATGTTGACAACTTTTGTAGCGTTTAATTTTTGTAGCTGCAATTTTTTGCAATGAAAATATTTGGGGTGACAACTACCGAAATTAATTTTTTGGGTTCCCAATGTTTGTATCCAAAAAATTTTTGCAACGACAAAATTTGTTGAGTGGTAATTGCAGCTATTTTCTTTTGAGAAACCCGAAAAGGGAAACATTTATAGGGGAAAATTTACGTAGAGTGATTACGATTTTGGCCATGATTTTTTCATCCCCGGGTGGGTAGCGACTTTGGGTTGACAATTTTTTGAAGAAATGATATTTGTAGCACTATGTTTGCAAATGACAAATTTGCGGTGAAAACTGCCCCCCCCAATATATTTGGGGTTTAAAATTTTTTAAGTCACAGATTTGAAAACACAACTTTGTTGAAGGGAAATTGAAAGCTAATTTTTTTTGAGTAACTACATGGACATTTATATGACACAATAGGGAAAATTGCAATTGGGGCATGATATTTTCATTGCGATGTCGTCAACAATGTTGAAAACCCTTTGAAACTAAATTTTTGTAGCTGCAAATTGTTTGCAATAAACCAATATTTGCGGGACAACGCCGCAATGATATTTGGGGGTTAAAAAAGTTTGTAGTCACAATTTTTGCAACGAAAAAACATTTTTGTAGTGGTAATTGCAGCTACTTAGTTGAGTAACGACAAGGACATTTATAGGACAAAACCGAAAGAGTGTTTAAACGTTTTGGGGCCCAAATATATTTTCAACGCGGGGTAGCGACATTATTGACAAAAATTTGAAGAAAAGAAAATTGTAGCAGCTATGTTTGCGATGAAAATATTTGCGGTGCCCAACAAACCGCAATGATATTTTGTGGTTAAAAATTTTTGTATCACAAAACTTGCAACGAAAAACTTTTGTTGCAGTGGAAATTGCAGCCCCTTTTTTGGGATTTTTTGATAAGGCCCATTTTTTAGTGAAAAACACGTAGAGTGATTACAAATTGTGGCCTTGATATTTCAACGCGATTAGCGACATTTTTTACAACTTTTGGGGTACAATGAAATTGTACTGCAATTTTTAAAAGACAATTTTAGGGTGACAAATGCCCCCTATAAACATTTGGGGTTACAATTTTGTAGTGCATTTTTTGCAACGACAAAATTTTCTTGTAGTGGAAAGATGCAGCTACTTTGTTTTTTAACGACATCGACTTTTTATAGTGACAATACATAAAGTGATTACAATTTTTAGCATAAATTTTTCATCGCAAAGGGGAAGCAACAATGTTGACAACATTTCGGCGATATTTTTGTGGGCAGCAAGTTTGCAATGACAATATTTGCGGTGACAACTGCCGAAATGATATTTGTTGTTACAATGTTTGTAGTCACAATTTTTGCAACGACAACATTTGTTGTCCCTTCTAATTCCAGCAACATTGTTTGAGTAACGACATGGACATTTACAGTGACAAATAAAAAAGAGTGATTACTTTTGTGGCCAGATATTTTCATCGCGAGGGTATCAAAAAATTTTTACAACTTTTGGGAGAAAATATATTTGAAGCAGCTATGTTTGCAATGACAATTTTTGCGGGGGAAAACTCCCGCTATGAATTTGGGGGTTACAATTTTTGTAGTGACAAATTTGCAACGAAAAACCTTTCTTTTTTTTTGAAGATGCAGCTATTTTTTTTGAGTAACCCTCGACTTTTTATAGGGGACAATAAAATAAAGTGATTACTTTTGTAGGCATGACATTTTCATCGCGAGGGAAAGCAAAAATGTTGAAAACCCTTTTCTGGCGTGATATTTTGTAGAAAGCTATGTTTTTAATGACAATTTTTTAGGGTGACAACTCCCCCAAGAAATTTGGGTTTAAAAAAAGTTTGAATCACAGTTTTTTTGCAACGACAAAAATTTTTTGTAGTGGAATTGCAGCTACTTCGTTTGAGTAACGACAAGGACATTTATAGTGACAATACGTAGAGGATTACGATTGTGGCCATGATTTTTTCATCCCCGGGGGTAGCGACATTGTTGACAACATTTAAAGGGAAATTTGATATTTGTAGCAGCTATTTTTGGGCAATGACAATTTTTTGGGGTGAAAAAACTGC
>JBBMOL010004377.1:0-10386 GCA_037954665.1 Laguncularia racemosa | reverse complement strand
ATACAAATCTCTCATTCTTATATAAGAAATAAACCTAAAAACTAAAAAACTAGCAATAAAATTTGAAAACAATAAAGAACACATAATTGTAACAAGAATAACAAAAAATTCTTTAAATAAAAAACCCAAAAAAATTACATATTCTTAAGAGTTCACCATATTTGAGTCAAAAAAAAATTTAAAGCTTTTACATTTTAAATTTTAAAGCGATAATATAAAAAGGTGTATAAAGAACAGCACAAAAAAGCAAAAATATAAATATACCACTATCTTTTTATTCTCAAAAAACTCCTCTTTTATTTGGGAAAAATTATGTCCTTATATACCCATTAGTTGTGTCTGTGGAAGTTTTAGTTTTTATGCCCTAACCTTTTCAAAAATTAGGAAATTTACTTCGATAGACAATAGTGACTTCTCTAGTTTTTGGAAAACTCAGTATTTTTTAAAAAAAAAAACCAACCCTTAAGATAAATTAATTTTTGAAAAAAAAAAATTGAGCTTGGAAATAAAATTTAAAAATTGATTTTAGTTTGGAGGTCTAAAATGATCGCGTATTACCCATGTGCATTCGTTTCAAAGTTTTAAAAATTTGCTTTGACATGGGCATGTTTCCCCGTGTACTTTACACTACTCTTCGAAAGCTCTATCTTTTATTCTACAAGAGGACACGCGGTTCTCTTTCTGTGTCATGTTTTTAAATCTTGTAAATTGTTTTTTTGCTTAAAATTCAGTAATTTTGTTTTAAAATCAAAATTCATTTCAAAGTAAAAATCAAAAAAAAGGTGATTAAGTGAAATATCTATCAAAAAATATAAAGAATTAAAAAAACACTATTATAAGTATTACAATTAATAATTACTTTAAAAATTTTATAAAATTTCCCCTCTATTAATTTGTTATCCTAAAGAAAAGAAAAAATTTTAAAGATAGGAAATTTTTTTTTTTTTTAAAACCAACTACCTTAGTAACAATCGCTAAATTTGTACTTAAAAAATTTTGCTTCTTAAAAATTGTTTATCCTTAACACCTTTTTACCCATTATTTTTAGTGTACTGTAAATAAAAAATCAAGTTTAAAATTTAATTTATGCAATGTAAAAATTTATATCCTTTTAGAAAAAAAAAATTATAAACCTAAAACTATATTAACATTTTCCAATTGAAAAGGTTTTTAAAATTTTTTTCACTTAGCTAAGGTTTTATTCTCCTTTTTCACCCCCTTTAAAGTACCATGACCCCAAACAAAAGCTTTTTATCTACCCCTTAAAAAATCCTTTTTTAATTTTAAATTACTGGGAGATTTTTTTTTTTTTTTTTTTTGTAGCAGGGAGAAATTTTCATTAGTTAATAACCCCCAAACAAACAATTTTAGGTATGGTTTTTTAGTACCTTTAAACCCTCCTTAAACTCCATATTTATTTCATTAGTTCATTTTTCTCAAACTTTTTTCTTACCCATGTGGTGGCTTTAAATTTGGGGTCTGAGCCGTCCACAAGTCAATAGGTGTTATCCTTAAAGGGCCCCTGTAGACTTAATTGTCAAGTCAATGAAGCCCATAAAAATTTTTTTTTTATTTTTTTTTATTTCAGCTTTTTTTATGGAAAAAAACCTTTAAAAAGACAAATTTATTATTTTAATTATTTATATATAGTATAAAAAGAAATCAGGATAATTAATATCAAGAAAGTTTAAAAAACTCAAATTCCCAAAATCTTTGATTAGTAATATATTCTTTAGAGTTTAAAAAATTTAAGTCTCAATAAATATAACTTTAATTTCAATGATTGCCATTCAACTTAATAAAAAGCATTCTGGGTTCTTTAAAAAAAAGGTGAAAATTATCAAGGTTTAAAAATTTCCAATAAGCCCCAAATTATGAATGAATTTTATTTTTTTTAAATACTATAAGAGTGAAAAATTATTTGATAGTAATTTTTTTAGAAAAAAATTTTGGGGCTTTTTTTATTTTTCCTCCCCCCCCACATTTAAAATTATACATTGCCCTCAATGTACAAAATAGAATAAGTTTAAAAAAGAAATTTTTAAAACTCAAATTCCCCAATCTTTGATTAGTAATTCATTCCTTCTAGATTTTTAAAAAATTCTAAGTCTAAATAACATAATTTTAAATTTACATGTTTGCACTTTAAAATTAAATCAAGCATTCTGGGTTTCTTTAAATTAAAAAGGTGAAAATATATCAAAGGATTAAAAAATTTCCAATAAGCCCACAAATTAAAATGAATTTATTTATTAATATTCAAGGTGATAAATTTTTTGATATTTAATTTTTTAAAAAAAAATTTTAACCCTTTTTTTATATTTTTCCTCTCCCGCACTTAAAAATTTTTAAATTGTCCTCAATGTACAAAATAGAATTCAAAATCCCAAAAAAAATTATGGGGGGAAAATTCATGAAAAAATAACAAAATTTCCTTGTTAATTTGAAAAATGTGGATAAAATTGGTTTGATTCTTGATTTTTTAAAGAAGTAAGTTCCTAACACGGAGGAGAAAAAAAAAACATGTGAGTAAAATAGAGAAAAGAAAACAAAAGGGAAAAGGGAATAGCTACCCCTTGTTACCAATTTTGATTACACAGTTTGTAAAAACCAAAAAAGAAAATATAAAAAAAATATCCTAATATTCTCTCCCTTAGCTTTTCATAAAACCCTTCATTTTTCCTAAAAAAATTTGTAGGTATAAAAATATCCTCATAAACGAGGTAAAAATTTATTTCATTATGAGCGTAGAATTTAAAACATCGTTTCATCTTTTAACTTTTATGATCTTCCGAAATTTCCTTGATTCCCTAAGTAGTATCTTGTGTTCTTACAAGCCCTTTATATGCTCAACTTTTGGTGACATAGTGATATATAGTTATTCATCAAAATGAGTAGTGATGAGTCCCTGATACCCCAAAAAAAAAACGGTTAGCATATTCCTCTTCGTTTGCTTTTTGGATTTCTAAAATTAAGGGCCTCACATAATAACCCATTGTTTTTAAATGATTTAATTCATACGAGCCATTGCATAGCCTATTGATTGGGGACAGTTGTTGAAAATTCCTTTTTTTCTTTACGATTTTTGGTATCCCGGCCGCCCAAAAGATAAAATGCCCCATGAATATAAGTTAGTGCCTAAAAATCCAAGTAAAGCAACTCCAAAAAATTTAGGTTCCTCTCTTCTACATGTAAGTAATAGACATCAGCCGTACCTATAACTCCAAAACTATTTCCCTTTCCACTTAAGTGTGTGAGGAAACCCAATGAAGATCCCTGGGGGTTTAGGTTCGTGCATGGATGCTTTGGATTTTTTTGGGATATAACCTTTGGTATTGATTAAGCCAATAAAAAACTCTCTATGATCTTTGAGGTTTTATTTGGGAGTGTTGTATTTTATTTATGTGAGTGAACTCCTGTCATATAACCCCAATAATGATGGGAAGTGAGTTTTACTATTCATGGGTTGTATTTACCATAATTGAATTTTGTCTCATTGCTTAATCTCCCAACTCGGTCAATTGAAATGTAAAAGAAATTCATGGTTTATTTCAACAAATGTTGACTCTTGTTATTAAAGAGCCAAATCCTCCAAATGATTAAGCTTCTAACTCATCAACTAACGGCTTGCCCCAAGAATCCCAGTCAATTTTTTGCAATTGTTTTTTAAAAGGGTAATTCTTGATTAGGATACCGCTTTTTGTGCATTGATTTGTGAAAACAGAAGAGGATCAGGAACTTACGCTTGCCTTTTTTTGAATTTTTTTAAACCCTATTTTGCTT
This sequence comes from Laguncularia racemosa, assembly GCA_037954665.1. NCBI lineage: Eukaryota > Viridiplantae > Streptophyta > Magnoliopsida > Myrtales > Combretaceae > Laguncularia > Laguncularia racemosa. The sequence goes on along the minus strand of JBBMOL010004377.1, from coordinate 6,603 downwards.
GGTTTCTTTTGTGAACGTTTAAATGGCATTTTTCCTACCAACAAAAAGCTTTAAGAATAATACCCCTACTCTTTAGAACAAACAAAAATTGTTTCAGAACTCGTTAAAAAGCGAAGCATCGCTTGAAAATTTTTGTGTATGTGTAAAATATGAAAAAATGAAAAATAGCCCCAAAATTTCACTTAGTATATAGATCTAAAAAATATTAACGAATTTTTCTACTAAAAATATGTTTGTATAAGATACTCAAACCTATTTTACAATTTATGCTAATGGAATTTCAAAACATCCCAAGTAACGGGAAATAGCAAAATATTATAGTTTTATAGAGAGAAAGAAGGAAAAACATACCTAATCTTTGGGAGAAATTGTGGAAGCATGAAAAAAAAGAAGGATTTTTAAGAGGGAGTGGCGTGCTATAATTTATGGAATGGGAGGGGGGGGGAAAAAAAGTTTTTTTTGAACCACCTAGTAAAAAGGGTTTCAACAAAAAAGATGGCCCTGTACTTAGGCGTGTTGGTTTCTCAAACTAAGATGTGTTGGTGGGTCAAAATAGCCCGTACATAGTGGTAACTCCCCCGGGATTTTTTTGTAAAATGGGGTTCTTGATGCAAGGTAAAAAAAGGGGTGTAGGTTCTGTGTATCTTTCTACCAAATTTTGTTTTTGGCATAGTAATTGACTAGGATGTAAATTGCTTGTTTCTTTTATGAATTTTTACTTTATTGCTGTTCAAGTAACGACCATGTACTTGGGATGTCTCCCTTTGGGTTTTTTTCTATTTTTAAACAATTTAGTGTAGCCATGCTGTAGGTGTCTTTTGTACCTAGGCACAGTTAGGATTGGGTTATGTAGAATTACATGCCCCTTTACGCTTGTTCTTGATGTGTAGTTATTTGGTCTTTGTTTCTTCATTTTTTTCTGTTTTTTGCATTTTTGCTTTCAAAAATCAAGTGTAATTTTTTTGAAAAAACTGGTGTAAACAAAAAATAATTGTCTGATTATATAGATTAAATTTTGAAAAAACTAACAAAAATAAGTAAAACTGGATTGCCTCCTAAGAAACATTTTTTTCCCTTTTTAATGTTGTTGGTCGATAGGTGTTACCTTTTTATGTTTTTTTTGGGGGAATGAGGAAAAAATCCTCCCTAGTTTTGGTTGGCTCACCTCTAGATAAATTTTTGTCTTTAGCCATTTACTTGAAATTACCTCTTTGTGGTTGGCATTGATGCCCATAGGGGTAAATTTTTGTAAATTGTAAGTTGTTGGCCCCTCTTAATTTAAGTTTTCTTGGAATAGGTGGAGTGGGGGGTTTTTAAAAACACCTTCCCCCCTTGAAATTTCTTGTTTTTTAATCTTTTTAAACATGGTAAAGTTGTTGACCTTGTAAAATTGGAGCTTCCCTCGCATGCTTGCCTTTACTAATTATTTCCAGCTTCCCCCTTTTTTTTCCTAAAGAATAAGACTAGTTTAATGTTTAAGTTTTCCCCAAAAAGTTTTTGTTCAATTTCAAAGGTAAATGGCAAGTTTTTTCATTCTAGTCTATTTTTTTTGGGGTATTCATAAGGGGGGTTTTGATACAGTTCGACTGCTCAAAAATGCTCATTAATTTTTTTACCCAAACTTTTCGTTTAAAGACCTGTCTTTTCCAAAATCTTTTTATGTCCTATTTAAAATTTTTCCCCCTTTGCATTTTTTTTGGGGGGAGTAGCTATTTAGGGTAACCCTATTTTTGAAATACTTTCTCAAATTGTGGTTGTAAAAGATTTTACCCTATCATTTTAATATTGCCCTAAAATGCTAAAACGTGAAAATAATTTTCCCTTTGGAACTTGGGATACTCTAGGTCGTTTGTGGTACAACTTGGGGTTCAACCCATTTGGATATGTAGTCAAAGACCAAATGTATTTTTTACCAGGAAAACTTAGAAAATGCCCCATAAAAATTAAATCTATATATCAAATGCCTCTCATACTAGTAACAAGTTTTGAGGATTTCATTAGTTGAAATATATTACTGCTCTTTGGCAATGTTGCACATTTGAACATAATGTGGGGGTCTTTAAGATTTTGGGCTAATAAAAACAGTTGTACTTTGAATTGGTTATACTGGTGTTGTGGTGTCCTTTTTGGCTTACATGGTAAGGTCTGATCTGCCTTTTTGGTATAGGGAAAGCTCTTTAGATTATTTGATTTACAACACTCAGAATAAGTGTGGGGCTCCCAAAAAGTAGAACTTTAGATTGAAAGAATTCTTTTTTTGTGATAAGAAAGCTCTTTGGTTTTGAATTTTTTGCAAACGATAATTTTGGGGATTTTAGAAAATAATGAAACTTGCTTCCCCTTTCCCATTGAATTTGGGGAGTCGTTTTTTTTGGGAAATTTTTCATTAAGTCCTTTTTGTCTAATTTTTCTAGTTTTTGGGTTTTCCTCGTAATAAGTGGTTACTCTAGATTTTTATCCTTTCTTGTTTTTTATTTCTATATTTAAAATTTTTGCAAAATAGAAACCCCCTTAAGTAAGAAAGGTTTTGAGTTTAATTTTTCAATAAATATTGTAGAGCAAATGGCCCGTATAAACTACCCTTTGGACAAAATAAAATAAACGAATTTTTTAAAAGCCCAAAAAAAACTAGGTTTTTCTCTGTGGTAGTTAATTTTTTTTGGATTATCACAGTTTTGTTAAAATAGTAGATTTTGCTAGAAATGCTTGTCCCCTTTTGTCCAGAATTTCTCTAAAAGCATAATCACTAGATACCATTAGTTCAAGTGGGAGAGTCAAAACGGTGTGAAAAATTTTGGGCAATAGTTTTTTTTTTTTTAAAAGTATTTAATGCTCTTGGTTTTTGAGTAAACAAAAAGGCATCTTTTTCCAATAATTTGTTAAAGGCTAGCAATTTTAGAGAAATTCTTTATGAACCCTTTTATAAATCTTTTATATCCCAAAAAACTTTTAATAGTCTTAAAGAAGGAGAGTTGGTAATTTGCAATTGTGTCAATTTTTGCATTTTAACTTCATTTTTTTTTAAAAAAATTTTATGTAAAAAACTTGCCTCTTGTACTTAAAATGGTTATTTTCCCAAATTTAAAACTAAATTTTTTTCTTTGCCATTTGTAAAAAATTTTAAATTTGAAGGGGATTCTCAAAAGAATTTCCCAAGATAGAAAAACATCCATAAATACTCCATAATGTCCTCTTTAAAATCCCCGCAAAATGGCCATAAGCACCTTTTTAAAGTTGTGGGCATTACAGAAGTTTAAAGGCATTCTTCAATGAGCAAAGTTCTAGGACATGTGAAAGTAGTTTTTTTCTGATTTCATGAGCAAGGGAATCTAAAAAAAAATTGAAATCCCTTGAGGATGAAATAGTACATGTGTCTTATGAGCTTTCCAAGATTTGGTCAATAAACGGAAATGGAAAGTGACATTTCTAGTTACTCATTCGGTTTTTATTCAATAAGCTTCCATTTGGTTTTTCGTCCCCATGGAATTAGCTATTGTATCATTGGTCCTGGTAACACCTCCTTTCTCTGGTGCAATTGTAAAGTTAAACTAAGAACGTCAAAATAGGATAGATTCCTGTATCAAGGGGTTTGATGACTCTGGCCTTCACAAATTCCCTTATGTTAAGATATAGCTTTTTCTGGTGGTGTTGTGATTTGAAATTTTTTTCCAGAATCTTGTGAGTGCAAACCCCCGTTGCACCCTTGAGTACATCTAGCGCTTTTCTTTTTGCATGGTGTTTTAAATTTTTAAGCAATGATTACTGAATTTTGAATTTTTTTCAAGAAACACTACTTAAATAACTGGTGTTGTTTCAAATTGGACTAAGGGTTCTTCAAAGGATGGCTTTAATTCGTTCTTTGTTGTTAAATTCTTAATTCTTTCCCTCAAGTACCGGGTTTTCATCCCTTTTCTTCTTTTTTTTGGGTAAACAAATTCCCCAAAAAGGCTACCTTGTAAGTTTCCACAATGTTAGTACAGTGAACCGTTTTATTTTGGAAATAACATGTTATCTTGTGCAAGGAATGTTTTTTTGCTTTAGAACTTTAGACTAATTCTTCCTACCCGCCCTTAATATCAATTTTTTGTCTTTTTGTCTTGGTTGCCCTTGTTGTGGCTAGAAGGGTCTTTTTAGGGTAGTGGTACTTTTTTTTCGACCTGTCAAGAATTACAAAATTTTTTAGAAAATAAAAAAAACCAATTTTACCAACACTCTTGATTATGCCTTTTGGAAATTTTTTAAATATCTAGAGTTGAAATCATTTTTTTGGGTTTTGGTTCTCCAAATCTAATCTTTTGAATAATTTGTATGGCATCAAATTTTACTAGCCCCCAAAAAAACAAGGCTTTTTCCATAGAAAAAATTTCCAATCAAAAAAAAGCAAAGTAAAAATTATGATCTTTTTAAATTTCTTTGATAATTGTTTTATAGGAGGCTCAGCATTCTTCAACGAGGGTGATTATTGAGCTTTTCCAAAATTTTTCCCTTTTGGAAAGTGGTCTCAAAGAATTTGCATACTTGGGGTCTGCAAAAAAGCCTCAACAAAGGAAAAATTTTTGTGAAATTGTTTGAAAATTCCAAAAACTTATTGATATTCCCCCCTTTGGGGTTCTTTCTTTAGTAAGAGGTAAGGGGTTTTTTTGGGAAAATATTCTTTTACCCTTTTTTAGGTTTTTCTTTTCCTTTCCTACGTCCCTTTTTTTACATCCTTCTTTTTTTCCCTTTTGTTTGAATTTTTTTCCATCCCTTTAAGTAATTGCTTTAAATTGATCCAAGATTTGTTTTTATTTTCCGGCAAGTACCTTATGGTGCAATAGAAGGGGGGGGGGAAACTTTCTTTAAAGAAAAAGGGAGTTCTTGCCCGACTTGAAGGGGAGTTTGGGGGAAAAGACCCAATAAGAATTTATCGTGATTTTTACCTTTTTTTATGTGACCCCCCTATTTTTTTGTTGCATGGGGAAAAGACTGGAAAAGAGAGTTCTCACAAAAACATGTTCAAGGAAAAACGATGTTTAAAAAGCATTTTTTGTTTAATTAAAAATTGCAATTTTAAGCTGTGATTTTGCAACATTATTTTGGATTTACTTTAATTATTATCATTAATTTTTTCTTTCTTTGGTTTTGTTTTTTAGAAAGTTTTTCATTATTGAATTTTCATTAGTTAGTATTTTGAAAATTTTTGGGTTTTTAAATTTTTTTTTGCAAATTTTTATGAAATATTTTATTTTTTATTTATATACATGAAAATGGTTTTATTTTTTTTTTTTTATTATATTGATGCTTTAAAATATGGATGGGTTTCAGTCATGGGCATTAAGGATAAAAATGTAGGTATATTTGGGGAGGTTAAAGAAGAAAAGTTTCTATGGTGTTGGAGGAGTTAGTTGTTGAAACATGTAAAGGGGAAAAGAACTTTTTAAAAATGAGATCATGAAGAAGTTTTAATGAGGATGAAAAAATGCATTCTAAAAATAAATCTTAAAGTGAAACAAAATTTTTTAAAAAATGAAGTGATGGTAATGAGTGTATAAATTGTTGATTGATGTAAATAGGGATTGGTCGCGTGCTAAGAAATGTGTTTGTTTACAATGATCAAATTCTTGCCCAATATTGGAGGTATAGTAACATTTTCTTTTTTTTGAAGTTAATCTTTTTTTTTTTTAAATTTAATTCTCAATTTTTAAAATTACTTAAAAATTGAATGTGAAACATTTAAGATTGGGTATAAAGCCAACAAAGGGTTTAAAGAGTGTGAGGCTACGGGGATTTTTGGAAAGGTAGAGTAAATGGGGAAATAGTTTGGGCACTTGTAGAGTTTGAAAAATTTATAAAATGAGGGTTTAAGATATTTTGAAGAAGAGATGGAATAAGAGCAAGTGCCCCAAATCCAGAAGCCTTAGTATGCCTACTGGGGCCCTCTATGGGACCCCCTCAAAGTGTGGTTTTTTAGAAATGGTGCTGAATTTATTTAACATTTGAAAAGAGCAAAGTGATGTTGGAGCAAATTTATTTATATTGGGAAAAAAGTGAATCCTCAAGAGTGTTGTTTAAAATTTTCCAAAAAAAAAGAAAAGTTGAAAAAAAGAGGCTAGTATTTGTTAGAGTTTTTTAGTTGATTTAAAAAAATTTTTGAGTATTTGGTTTAATTTGGGCTTTTGTTGACATGTTTTTATTTAAAGTGAAACCTTTTTTTTTTTATAGTGCTTTGGTTGACTATTTTGGAGCACCTTTTTGGGCATATTTTTCTAAATGCCCAAATTTTTTTTCCAATTTTAAGAGATTCCTAAAAGCATATGTGATAATTTTTGGTTGTGTCAATATATTTTAGTTTATTAAAAAGGCGTATTTGTTTTTAAAGCGTTTTTTATTTTGACTATTATTTAAGGGTTTTGATTAATTTTTTATTTATTATTTAGTGATTAATCTTAAGATAAACTATTGGAATTTTTAATTTGTATCAAATTTTTGTTTTTTAATTAACATTATAGTTATTAAATATTAAGACCCAAAATTTAAAAATTTTTTTAAAAATTTTTTAAAAAAAAAATTTTTTTATTAAAAAACATAAAATTTTATTTTTAAAAAAAATTTTTTTTTAAAATA
>JBBMOL010004376.1:0-10396 GCA_037954665.1 Laguncularia racemosa | reverse complement strand
ACTAAGTTTATTAACTCTCAGAGAACCTTCATAATTTCCCCCAATATCTTAATATAATGTCAATAATGGACATTCTAGAAAAGGATACACTCACAATTTAATAATTCGTAGTGTGTAATGCATAAGTAACTTCCTATCGATTCTGATAGATATTAAATAGGATTAAAATATAAAACATTTTTTAAGTCCATATCAATTAATGATTTTAGAACCTACGAATATTCTATTAAACGGACTGACAAAATCAGATTTAATTCTTTTTTAAACCAATACCAATTGACTTAATCGATTTGTTTAAACCGATGTTGGGTAATCCTAATGTTCTAAGTATTTGTATGAGCAATTAATTTCAATCAACAACCAATAACCATATGTGCTTCGAAAAAATTCAATAACTATTGCTAATTAATGTAAATACTGTATAGTAGTATTTTGTAATATCTTTTTTTATTTTAATCAATTATGAAGCATTAAATACCTAATTAAACTTTTAATAAATATTGATAACATCTCGTAATTATCAAATGAACTTTTCCTAATCGTAAAATGGTAATTACAAAAATGATTCGAATATGGAAAGTTCCTTAATTAAACTGTAAATGGATTCTCTATATTATTTGTTAATTATAAAATCGATTGCTTAGAAAATTCAGTAATTTTAAAATTGGACTAGCCATAAATGATTGAACGCAGTAGCAATACCTTCCAAGTTCTAATATGAATCACTAAACTATCCCAATTCTAGTATAAAAACTCATGAATTTAAAAGAAATGTTTTATTCTAAGAATCATATTTCGACATTGCTCATGGATTACCATAGTTCCTTCCAAATTTTTAAAGAAGAAGAAAGCTTCATCATTTTGAATAAATCATTCTTACCAATAACTTCTTTCAAAAAACTAATTTTTTGCATACAATAAATTTAAATTATGAATAAATTACATTATTCTCACAAATGCAATTTTCAAATTTTCATCTTCTAACTTTTTAATAATTATTAAAAAATAAAGCCCTATCAATCGATCTAAAATAATCGAACAAATTATTAACCAATTATTCAATCATTTATAAAAAGAATTTTTTAATTTGGACCTAAAATCATTTTAATTAAATTCAATTCTATTTAAAAATTTAAAAAATGGAAAATTTAACCATAAAATCACCACCCCAAAATTATATTTTTTTTAATTTTAAAATAAAATAAAAATCTGAACAATTAAAATAAACCAAAAAATCCAAAAAAACGTCCAAAAAATTTTAATTTTAAATAATTTCATATTTTTGAAATATATAATCAAATATATATAAATTTAAAACTATTTTATTTTAAATTTCCATTTGGTTTAATTTTAATAATAAAGCAACCTAGTCGCCACTCAACTGGTTACTTAAGTTTTTACTGGGATAAACCCTTTTGCAATTTTAACAAAAAGACCATTGGGAACGGGGAACTATTGGAAAAGCTTATTCCTTTTCTTCAATTTGAAAAGAAAATCATTTCATTTATTATAATTTCGGGGTTTCTAAAAAAAAGATAAAAAAAATTTAAATCCTAGATGATACTGAAAAATTATAACAATGCTTCCATAAATTCGTTTGTGTTTTTAAAAAAATTTCGAATGTTTATAAGATTCAATTCATGATTTCTCCTTTTATTAATCTTTAAAAAAAAAAAACCAAAAAACCTAAAGAAATCTTGATCAAATACGCCCCCTTTAGTTATCTCCAAGTTTTTGAAATGAAAAATCATTTGCATCATCTGTATTAACAAAAAATTCTCAATAGGTTTAGCACTAAATTCAATAGAGATTAGACAATCGTACTGCATAATAACCATCCTCTTGGACTTAGAAAAAATTTCGATCGATTTTCAATACACAATTACTTCAAAATTTCGCCTTTGACCATTCCAAATTTTTTGAATAGACAATCATTATTAATCTATTCCGTAATTGAAATCATAAAATCAATTTTTAACAACAATTTGTTAATTTTTTTCGTTTCCCAAAGAATATTTACAATCCATCTCAAAATAAAAATATTTAAAAAACTAAATGTAAAAGAATTGAAATATTCAACTATTCATAATGATCCTAACAATCTTTCATCTTCCCTGTTCCTGAACATCCGAAGATCCAATAGTTAGATTATTCGCTTATCAATTATATTTGATGAATGAAATTTGCCAATCATCTATATATTTCTTCCATTCATAACTGAATTATTTCTTTTTAAAATTAAATAATGATGGAAAATATGATGGATTTTAACTAACCACACGTTCTTAACCAAAAAAACTGCAAAAAATAGCTAAATGAAAAAAAAGGTTTCAATCACAATACATCTAATCTATTTAATCACTGCAAAGCCCCAACAAAAGATTACTTAGTCCGGTTCGAAAGTATGTTATAATAAAAGTATCCTCGAATAATGTTAAAACTATATAACCAGTAGTTAAAATTTTACCCTTTTTAAGATTATTAATGAGCCACCATTATAACATCAATTGTTAAATGCTCCAAATTGGAAAATTTCAATAACCTTTTTCCACTATTTAGGATATTTTTTACTCTTTATAGAGCCGTATAAATAATGTTAATTAACAAATAAGAGAAAACTTGATATATATATGGACTTTAAAGAGATTCTCTATTTTCACTAGCAATTCAAAGATGGGGGCTTAACCCTTCTTGGTAAAAACGTCCGGGTTAAAACCCCTTTAATACCAATTATTTTACATAATCAAAGAATTAATTTTAAATACAATGGAAATACTTTTAGGAAATCGAATAAAACCTAATTAAATTTAGAAAGTAAAATACTATCGTTGCTTTAAAGATCTGTTTCATAACTCTAAAAAGGATAATGATTGTTTAAAATGATTTCCCATTAGAAAAGAAAATTGTAGGAATGATGAGAATTTCATTTATCCAAAAAAATATTTTACGATGCAATGAAAATCCAAATTTTTACATAATTCATAACGCTAAATGTTTCCAAATTTTGTAAACTGAAATAACATTTATAAATATTTTTGGGAAACCCGAGGTGAAATAGTTATCATTCTGTAATATGCTTTGCCACAAAATTTTTCAATCTGTAAAAATTTTTTAAATAACATTGGCAAAAACATTTAAACGTAAATCCAATATTTCAATTTCAATTGAACTTGAAAAAGACTAAATTATTTTATGCATAGAAAGATATAATATGGATAGACAAGTTGAATAAATTTTCAAATTGTGAAGAAACATACTAAGTCGTAAAAAATAGAAAAATTTTTATTCTAATCAATTTAATAAGAATCAAACCCATTATTCAAATAAAATTCTAGATACAAAAGAATAATTTAAAAAATAAAAAATTATATTTGAAAAGGCAAAGTTTTGACTCATTGAATATAAATGATGTTTTAGGACCTAAAATTTTTTGTTTTGAAAAATTCTTTTAAAATCGATTTTTTAAATTTATTTCTTAAAAATGTTATTCAAATAATAGTAAAAAAGTTCCATTTAATTTTCAAATAATAACCTTTCAAATTTATTAAAATAGAAATCCACCTGCAAAATTAAGATAAAAATCAAAAAAAAAATTTATTTGAAAATTTAAGAGATCTTTTTTTAATTGTAGAATACTAATAAGCATTGTCATATCTATAACTAATAATAAGAATTATTAAAAATTTTTTTTTAAATTTGGGAAGGAAAAATTCGATATCTAAAAAATTTGTACCAAATGTCTAATTAATTTTGGATTTAAAAAAAAATCATTTTAGCCTAAAACTAACTGTTTAAATTTGTAGTCAGGGAAATTTTTGCAAAAATTTCAAAGGGCCATTTTGAAATTTTTAAACCCCTTAAAAGGAAGTCGGAAAAATTTCCCCCCCCCCCCCAAAAAACCGGAAATGTTTCAAAAAAACATAACTAAAAAAGTTTTTTTTTAAAAAATTCCCTCCCCCAAAATTTTCCCCCCCCCGGGCCTTTAAAAAAACCCCAAAACCCCCTTTTTTGGTTAAATTCCGTAAATAAAAAAGGGCCTTTTTGGAATTTTTAAAAAAGCTTCTATAAACTTTTTTTTTTTTTCCCCCTTTAAACCCTTTGATAAGGGGGGTTGGGAAAATTTGATCCTTGCATGGAAAAAATTCGAGGGTTTGTTCTCCCCCAAAAAAGGGTCCCCAAAAAAAGGCAAAAAAAAAAGGGGATATTGAAAGGGATTTTTCAATAAACCCCCCAACGTTTTTAGAAAAGATTTCGACGGACATAAGAGAAAACCTTTTCCCTAAAGCCGCTGTTAAAGGGAGGTACCCGGGAACAAAAGGATCCCCTACCCCCAGTATTTCGGTTTGATTTTTCCGTTAATAAAGGATCCCCCCTTTTCCCAAAAAATAAACCTTTCATAACCCAAAAAAAACCAAAACAACCCTTGAAAAAAAAAAATTTCCAAAATCTTCAAACCCCCAAAGAATTTTCCTGTTTCAAAACAAAAAATCCCTCCCCAAGAGAAAAAGGCCCCCAAAAAAACCCAATTTACCGGTACATTTAAACTAAAATCCCAAATTGTTTAATTCCCTCCGGCCCCAAGCCCCATAAGGGTTTTTTCCAAACCCCATAAGGATAAAAAAATCCCCTTTTATTAAAAAACGGGGAAGGAATTTTTAAAAATTTAATTTAAAGCAAAAGGCCCCCAAATAAATTTCTTATGAAAAAGGAACGGGAACCCAAAAAACCCGGGTAATTAATAGGAACCATTGTATAACCTTTAAACATAATAAAAAATTATTTGATATTAAGAAAAACTATTTACTTCCCCCTTCCTGGATTTCCTCAAAAAAATTAATTTTAAAGGGTTTTTTATAAAAAAATATAAAAAAAAAATCCAGGGAAAATAAACTTTTCGAAAGGCGGATAAACGGTTAAGTAATCATAAATAAAAAATGTTTGGGGTTTGTTTATAATAAACCCCATTTGAAATTTTCAAACCGAATTTTAAATTTGGAATTTTTTATTCCAAAAAAATATTTTTTTGGTTTTTAAGGAAAGAATAATATTATATTAATTTTAAAAAAAAAAAAATTTAAATACTTAAAAAAATGAAAAAAAAGGATAAAATTCTTATTTTTATGGGGCTTAAGATTTTGTTATCCTAGTTGGAAAAGTACTTTCGAAGCTGAGAGGAGAGGCATTTTGGGTGAATTTGTATAGTGCGTTGTTCGTAAAGTGGTTAACGTATTATAGTCCGTTCATCTATCCCCCCGATCGAGTATCCTCATGTTTAGGAAAAAAGATTTGAAATTATCAATAGATTTAGGAGGTGAAGGTGTTCAAATCAAAGTGAATTAACCATTTTTGTTTTGGGTATTGAAATTAAGTATTATAATTAGAATAATTTATGTGTTGTCTTGTTGGAACATAAAAGAAAATCCAAGCTCCGTTTAAAAAAACCCATTGGAAATCTATTTATGATTACTATACAAATTTTTATTTCTATCATAGATCATAAATGATTTAAATAATAAGAAAATACTCTCAAACCTTAAATCAATGGAGTAAAAAGTAAATAGATTAAATACGCTCGATATTTTAATTGAATGAATGAATAAGTCATAGGAAAAGACGTATATTAGTGAATTTGTCTATTGCAAATTTAAACATACAGGTATAGTTTCATGAGGAAAGAGCAATAAACATCATAAAGATTTTTGAAAAAAATCTAGGAACATGAAAATAATCTGAAATTTAATTTTAGAATCTCGATGAAAGAAATACATCATGAAATATTCTTCGATAATTATATAGTTTTTTATTAAGTTTTTTTTATTAATAAATAAAAAACTTACAAAACTCAACTATGAAAAAATTAAGAATAGAAGCCACTTCATAACGAAATTAAAAATTAGATGAATGAAAAATCCTACCATAATAAAAAAAAAAAGGAATGAAATCTACAATTGAAAATTGAAATTCTTTTTTATTATCAGAGCAATTAAAGTTAATTATGCATTCTAAGATCAAAGATGCAGTACGGTGCTTCTTAGGATACCAAATTTTTCCCCAATCAACCGACTTAACGGAGAAAGATTACTTTTGTTAGAAAGGTTGATCCCGAATGTCAACAATATGCTAGCATTTGAAGAAGATACTCGTATGAGAATGATACAAGATTATCTTTATTCTATAAATCCCCTGGGGGGTGGTTATACCCGAGTAGCTTTTAGATACTACAATTTGTGCAACCCGATTCAACAATATGCATGGAATCTGCTTCAATGGAATCTTTTAATCCTGGCCGGGGTTACAACTCTTAGCATTCCCTCATTGGCCAAGATTTTTTAAGAAAAAAAAGAATATCTCCTATGAAATAAGTAAATGCACGGCACTCGATTCGATATGAAATTTTTTTTTTCAAAACATAATATTATCCAAAGAAAATAGAAAAAAAAAGGAAACCCTTTTAAACCCAATTAACTTTTAGTCACCATCTTTTTTTTTATACCAAAAAAGAAACTGGTTTTTTTCTAATGGGGGCTAAAAATACAAAAAAAAATAAAGAATAAAACGACCCTTTGGAATTTTAACCTCATAAAAAAGATTTTTATTTAGCTTTTCCGATGGTGGAAACGATAATGCCATACACTGGGTTCTTTTTAATTAGGAGGAAGGAATTCCCAGTGATAGGGTAATAGATTTTCTTTAAGGTTTCTACCGGTTTGGGTTCTTTTTATTATTCTATTCTAACTAAGTGGAATAGAAATTTTTTAACCAGGTAAACCCTTCTATTTTATTTTTTTAAATCACAAAAAAAATATACCTGCGAAAAAAAAATTTTTTTTAAATAAAAGGGTTTAATTTCAAATTTCAACCCTTTATTTTTACCAAAGATATAAAGGATTTTAATTAGAAAAGAAGGTTCGGAATTTGTTTGTCAGAAAAAAAATTAACAAATACCTTTTTGAGATATTATAAATTCTTTAATGGTTAAATTTATTTTTAGCATTAAAGTTAAATTGAAAATCATGAATAATTTATTTTCTAATAATTTTTTATATCTTTTTTTTTTGTTCCAAACTCCCCTTTTTTTCAGGAAAAAATTTTTGGGTTTCAATCCAAAAAAAAAAGGGGGGGGGGGGGGGGGGGGAAAAATTTAAAAAAAAAAAAAAAAAAACAAGCCCCAAATTTTTTTTTTAATTTTTAAAAGGGGAAAATTTCATTTGGATTTTTTAAAACCCCATTTTCCCCCTCTTTTTTTTTTACTTTTTTTTATAAAAAAAAGGAAATTCCCTTTGGAGGATCAATTAAAAAAACCCTGACTTTTTCTAAATTCATTTTTTTTAAATTTTTTTTCCCCCTTTTCAAAAGGAACTTTTTTTTTCCGGGGAAAAATGTAATAATTTTTTTTTGGGGAAAAAAGGGGGGTTTTTTAAGCAAAAAACAAAAAACTGGGAAAAAAAGGGGTTTAAAGAAAAAAACGGGCAAAATTTTTATTTTTTAAATATAAAGGGTTTTTTCCAAAAAACCCAAAAAATTTTTTTTTGGGAAAAAATAAAAATCAAAAAAAAATTTTTTTTAAAAATTTTTATTCTTTTAAAAAAATCTTTTTTTTCGAATAAAATTAAAACAAATTTTTCATAATATTTTTAATTTCTCTAAAACCTATTCAAAAAGAAAAAATTGAGGGATATTAAAAAATTTTTTTCCAAAAAATAAAATTTTTTTTTCCCCCCCTTATTTAGGCCAAAAAGAAGGGGTTAAAACCCAATCACCCTAAAAAAAAAAATAAAAAAGGGAAACCCCCCCCCCCCCCCCCCCCCCCCCCCCCCCCCCCCCCCCCCCCCCCCCCCCCCCCCCCCCCCCCCCCCCCCCCCCCCCCCCCCCCCCCCCCTTTTCTTATAGGAAAAATCGGTAATTATAAACGGGTCATTAAATCCTTCCAAAAAAACCCCCTTTTTAATCCAAAAAAATTATTAAAATGTCGAAAAACCCTTTCATAAAATTAAAATATCAAAATTATTAAAAAAATGACAAAAATTTTTGTTTTTTTCCCCCCCCCAAAAAAAATTCTTTTTAAATTGTGAAAAATTTTAAAAAAAAGGGTAAAAAAAATTTTCCCCTTTTAAAAATTTTTTTTGGGTTTGGGGAAGGAATTTTTTCCAAAATAAAAATAAAAGTTTTTTAAAATTTAAAACCCAATTTAAAAAATTTTTCTTTTTTTTTCCCATAAAAAAAAAAAAAAAAATTTTTTTGTTTTAAAAAAAATTTTAGAAAATTTTTAAAAAAAAATTTTTTTCCCCAAAGAAAAAGGGAAAATCCTTTTTTTTTTAAAAAAAGACAAAAAAAAAAGGTTATAAAATTAAAAACCTTTTTTAAATAAAAAAATTTTTTAAAAATTTTTTGGGGAAATAAAAATAAATTAAAAAAAAAACTTTTGCCCCAAATTTTTAAAAATTTAAAAACCCGTTAAACTTAAAAATTTGATTTTTTTTAGTTTTTTTTATTAAAAAAATAATTTTTTAAAAAAAGTTTTTTTTTTTTAAAAATTTTTAATTTTATTTTTAATTTTTTTTAAAAAAATTTTTAACAAAAAAAAAATTTTTAAAAAAAAAAATTTCTTTTTTTCCCAAAAAATTTTAAATTTTAACCCCCCAAAAAAAATATAAAAAAAAAATTTTTTTTTTAAAAAAAAATTTTTAAATTTTAAAAATTTTTTTAAAATTTTAAAAACCCTTTTTAATTTTTAAAATGTTTTTTTCAAAAAAATTTTTCCCAAAAAAAATTGTTTAAACCCTTTTTTTTTTTATCCAAAAAAAAGGGGGGAAAAAATTTTAAATATTCCTTAGGAAAAACTCCGGGAATTTTTAAGGATTGAATTGAAAAGGATAAATAAAATAAAAAAAAAAAAACCAATCTTCCATAAAAGGTTTGTCTTAAAATTTGGGTTTGGGGAAAACAACAAAAATCTTTTTTTGGAATCTAATTTTTTTAAAATAATATTTATTTAAAAAAAATTGTTAATAGATAAGTTTTTTTGTTTTTTAAGACCTATTTTTGGGCCCCGGTTCTTCAAATTTTTTTTCATTTTAAAAAATACAAAGTAAAAAACTTGTTTTATAGCTTTAAATTTAACCTTGTGTTTAAGTTATATTATTAATAAATATTTTTTGTTCACTAAAAATACTTAATTAACATTTTCATTAAAAATTTCCACGATTAGGGAAAGAAAAACCTTAGATTTAAGAAACCCTTGATTTCATTGGTTTGTTTTTTTTTTTTGGTTCCCAAAATTTTTGAAGTCCATTTTTTAATTAAAGAGATGGGTTTTTTTCTTATAATTTTCTAATTTTTCTATATAGTCATAAAATGTTGTTTTATAATTCGAATAATCTATATATTCTATATAGAATCTATATATTCTATATAGAATATTTCTTTTCTATGTCCTTTTTCATGTTCTTGGAAAGTTGACACACAGACACTTGATTCGATCTATTTCATTTATTTCCCCTGTGAATCGTGTAATTTGAACAATAGGGACAAAATTTTTCTCAATTCCAATCGATAGGCGATGTGAAAAAAAAAAAAAAAAAAAAAAAAAAAAAAAAAAAAAAAAAAAAAAAAAAAAAAAAAAAAAAAAAAAAAAAAAAAAAAAAAAAAAAAAAAAAAAAAAAAAAAAAAAAAAAAAAAAAAAAAAAAAAAAAAAAAAAAAAAAAAAAAAAAAAAAAAAAAAAAAAAAAAAAAAAAAAAAAAAAAAAAAAAAAAAAAAAAAAAAAAAAAAAAAAAAAAAAAAAAAAAAAAAAAAAAAAAAAAAAAAAAAAAAAAAAAAAAAAAAAAAAAAAAAAAAAAAAAAAAAAAAAAAAAAAAAAAAAAAAAAAAAAAAAAAAAAAAAAAAAAAAAAAAAAAAAAAAAAAAAAAAAAAAAAAAAAAAAAAAAAAAAAAAAAAAAAAAAAAAAAAAAAAAAAAAAAAAAAAAAAAAAAAAAAAAAAAAAAAAAAAAAAAAAAAAAAAAAAAAAAAAAAAAAAAAAAAAAAAAATTTAAAAAAAAAAAATTAAAAATTGAAAAGAAAAAAAAAAAATTTTTTCCCCCTTTTTTTATTTAAATTAAAAATTTAAAAAAAAAAAAAAAGGGAAAAATTTGATTTTTTTTAAAATTTTTTGGGGAAAAAAAAAAATTTTAAAAATTTTATTTTTTTTTTTGGCAAAAAAAGAAAAAATTTTTTAAATATAAAAAGGGGGAAAAATAAATTTCAAAAAAATTTTTAAAAAAAAAAGGGGGAAAAAATTTATCTTTCTAAAGGGACCCCTTGTTCCCCCCCAAAAACAACCCCTAAAAAACCCCCAAAATTGAAAATTTTAACGGTTAAAACCCCGTAACCTTTTTAGAAAATCCCCAAAATCGATTTTCC
>JBBMOL010004375.1:0-10405 GCA_037954665.1 Laguncularia racemosa | reverse complement strand
TTTCCTCGTTTTAAATAGACAACAGGTCGCGTTTTTTTCATTTTTAGGTGTTTGGGGGAGTCTTGGGGGGCAACGAATTTTTCCGAACGTATTGGTATTGGGGTTTTTTCGTCCAGGGGTTTGGCATGGTTCGTACAATCACATAATAAAAATTTTTTAAAAAATAAAATTCTAATTTTGGGAAAACCCCCACTATATGCCTCTTTCAAAACCCAAATCTTACCCTAGATCTTTTTGGTATTTGGGCCCAAAAAAGGGCCCGGGGAAAAATTTATCACATCAAGATACCCTTTGGGGTTTTCTCCACCTCTAGCCTCTAGGATTTAATTAAATCCTTTTTTCCATTAGAATATTTAAAATACAAAAATTTAAACTTCACAACAACACCCTGGTTAACATTTTTCCAAGAAAAGTTTCTCAAAAATTTACCCTATTTCTTTAGGAAAGGGGGGACATAAACCTAAAAAAACATAAAGGACTAAATTCAAATTTTTCTACCCTACCCATTTAATCTATATTCACTTTTGGGTTTAAAAAATTAATTCCAATTGTAAAATTTCCTTTCCCTAATGTCTTTGTTACCCCATAATTCATAATTTAGAATTGTAATAAAATTGAAATAAAAATTAATGCAGGTGTTTCCTATAAAAATAAAGTCGTTTTTTGATTTGGCCTTGTGAAAACACGTGTTTAGAAAACAGTTGTGCTAGGGGGGCCCTTCCCTTCTTGAATAATTTTTGTTTTTTCCCAACCCCAAACGGGGCCCCAGGTACCAAGTTGGTATTTGGCTGTGTCCCTTTATTGTTATATATTTGTATTTCTATACAGGAAAGGGGGTTACACGGTATAAAAATTATGATACTCCCCAAAACCGTTCCATCACAATTAACTTTTCCTCTTTTTAATTTTTTTCCTTAGTTAATTTCTAAAATTTTCTAAGTCTAATTGGTTCTATAAATTTGTTTAATCCTAATACATTATTATAAAAATTTGTGAAACTTACTTAAATTCTGTTGGTGATTTGAACCCCTCAATTCATTTTTGATCTTACCTTGTCCCTTTTTCATTTCCCTAAAATTCTTAACTCTAACAGCATATCAACAAAAATTTCCACCTAGACCCCCCTAATCTACCATCAAAAAGTAATCTTCTTGGATAATCATAACCCTTCCCTAATGAAATTGGGGATTGGTTTCCTTTTCTTTCCATTATGTCGCCTTTAATGGGTCTCTTAATGTGTTTACTATGCAAATTTGGGAGGGTAAAAGGGAGGCACCTAGGTCAAGAGAACATTTAAATACTTTGACCCCTAAAAAGACCAAAAATGTTCCCCCATCCCTTTGGGACTTTTGGGACTTTTACTTAAACCCTTAAAAATTTTTAAAAATTTTTATAAAAAATAAAAAAAAAACCACAAAAAAATAAATTTATTTAAGGTGAATTTTACATTTCCTCCCCCCCCCCCCCTTACAAAAACTTTTTTTTCCTCAAAGGTTATTTTAGGTTTGAGAAGGGGGCAACTAGAATGCCTTTTCTCTTCGCTTATCTTTCTTTAAAGGGCCCCTTACACCCACTTTGTGTTTTTTTTTGTTTTTATCCATTTTTAAAAACTTGATGTAAGGGATTCACTCTTCCTCCTCAAAACTTTACTCCTTAGTGTCATACTATCCTTATGGGTCTTTCAATGGTTTGATAAATCCGACTGAAACATTTAAAGGGTTTCTAAGGCCATATATTTGGTCTAGATTTTGGAAACAAAAATTTTCTCAACATAGTTTATATAAAATACAATATGGACCCCTAACCAAAACTAGTGGGGTTAAACCAACCTATAAAAGCAATGGGTACCGACTCCTTTTCCCAAAATCTTAAATGGACCCCCACTTTACCTTGGGATTTAGCTTCCCTCCTCAAGACTAAATTTCTGAATTTACCCCTTTATGTTGGAGATGCCCCTTTGATAAAAACCAAAACCCCCCACTTGAAAATTCCAATTGGGCATTGCCATTATTAAAAATAACTTTTCCTAGCGACACTAAGTTGAGGAAAATCCAAATTGCCTTATCACCTCTCACTTTATCTACAATTTCCTTGTAGTATCCTTTAGGGCCAAAATTATTGGTTTTCACTTTTATTCATCCTAATTTAAGGGGGAGATTTGCACTTTTTCGCCATAAGCAATAACTTCATATGGAAAACCAATTTGAATAGTAACTTTGATACTTTATTTGTTGTATGCAAAATTTCACAAAGGGTAGAATAACTCCAATTACCCCCATGAATCTAAAGCACATGCTCCTTCAATAGGGTCTTTTTTAAAATTTTTAAAATTGGGCCCTTTCAAACTGCCTATCTGAGGGTGGAAAGGTAGTACTAAATTAAATTTTAGTACCTAAAGCTTGATAATGGGTTTTTTTTCTAAAACCAAACTCCAAAACCGGGTAACTTTTGTCAGAAGTTATATTTAACTTGGTACGCCCACATAATCCTAACAATCACTTTTATAAATATATAGTTTGAGTAAACTTCTCAAAATCTGAAAGTCCACCCTTCATTGGTGGGAAATGGGCGTATTTGGTCAATTTCTTATCTATAATCACCTATATTGGCATCATTTTTTTTTCTCCTTGGTTTTTTCTAGAGAGAGCTATAATAAAGTCCATTGTTTGGGCATATTCCTAACTTCCATTTCAAGTATGGGGAAGGGGATTGTAACTCAACCGGGCTAGTCTTTGATGTTCCAAAATTCTAATTTTCTGGGGAAATATCAGATCTAGTTTACAGATTCCCCCCACTATCTCCATATTTCATAATTTCTCTAACAATAATGACTATTCAAATCTTCATACCATCTTGGTATTTTCCCCTAAGATGTTACCGTATATCCTAAATAAGGGAGCTTCTTTTCATAACCTCCTTTTTTTCCAAAATCCATTGCCCCATTTGGGCACACACCATCTCAAGGGCCATATTTAACTACACCTCCAAACATCTACATTAAATTCAGTTTGTTTTTCACCCCTTGCTCTAATTTTTCTCTTGACCCTTTTGGAATTCTGGAAAAATCTCCCCAATTTTGGTAATCCCAAAAATTCCCAATCACGGAGACCTTAGTTAAATTTACAAGGGAAGTACCCAAAACTTGGTTTCTTACTACTTTGTTCCCCCATCAACTCTAACTCTAACTTACATAATTTTCCTCTTAATATTTTTTCTGGAGGGGGTGATTAAGAGCTGCTATATTAAATCTTTTTCTTCTGACTAAGGGCAATCTATAAACTACATTTATTCTTTCCATGGTGGTAAATGAATTCCCCCCACATCATAGTTGTTTTTATTCAAATTCTAGCTACCCTTCTCTACTTCATTCAATCTTTCTACAAGAATAAATAAATTTTTAGGCTTTTGGGAAATTTTTGCGAAAAATTTGCAGTTTCTCCCCCCATATAAGGTAATGTTCCCCACCATAGTTTTTTTCAATGCTATAAAATCACAAACCCGCTAACTCCTTAAATCCATTTTGGGGGGTAGTTCTCCTCCCATATGGTTTAGCTGGCGAGAGGGTATATAATAATAAAACTTTCCCCAGTCTAACTTTAAGCAAGCATCCCAAACCTTTGGAAGCCAATGCATCACTAAAGACTTTCAAATTCCTCCCCCCTATCTTAGATAGAGCTAATACTAGAGTTGTTTACCAATTTTTCCTTTAGTGTTTATGAAAAGCTATTTCACACCTATCATCCTACACAAATCTTACCTTTCTTCTTATGTTAGTTGGGGTTAAAAGGGGAGAGGGCTAAATGAGATAACCTTTTCAAAAAAAATGTCCTATATAGCCAGCAAAGTAACTAGAAAGCCTTTTTAACCTCTATCAAGTTCCATGGCCCCTTGGCCAATCAAATCACTACCTTTATTTCTTCTAAACATCAATTTGAGAATGCAAATCCTTGTTTTGCCAACATGTCCCCCTAAAGAAGGTATATGTTCTAGTCAAAACTCACACTTGCTAAAACTTAGCAAAAATAAATTTCTCCCTCCTATAGTCTTTCAAAGAACTATTCTTAGATGTGTCTAAATGTTTTTCTTACTCTTTAGAATAGAATGAAGATATAATCTATGAATAACCACAAAAAATTTGGGATCCTAACAAATCCCTAAGAAACTAATCAAGCATAAAGGATTAAGTTTTTAGTTTTTTTTTTACCCTTTAAAATTTTTTGGGTTTTTCACTAATTTGGTTTTTAATTAAATTCTTTATTGCAAAATTCCCTTCCTAAATTTGTCTTGTTGTGCATAATTTGGCAATTTTAGAAATTTGAAAAATATAATGAAATGGAAATTGGGATGGAGAGTGTTCTTAATGCAACACAGTCCATGTGAATAGCTGTGTAGAGGAACAAGGGGCTGGGCTACATAGTCAATGTAATGTGGTTTTGTGCAATTTTTTCTATGTAAATTGTTTTATTTCAACATAGCTAGCTACATAAGTCATGTATTTGAATTGTAATATCTTCCTCTACAGATTTTTTAATTTCTACATGAGCATGTAACTTTGATCGTATAACTACATTGTTTCCACACAAAACCTTTTTTTTCCCCCTTTCTTCCAATTTTTTGTTGGTTTAACCGAATTTCTTATTTTTAAATAAATTGGTTAAAAAAATTTTGTTAATCCAAATACATTATGTGAAATTTAATGCATTTACTTGATTCTATTTGTGATTCAAATCCTCAATTCACTTGATCCTACACCCATTCCTTCTCACCCTTCATTCCGAAACTCTAACAATATCAAACATATTCACTTAGACCCACTAAATCTATTCATTAGAATTAATCATTTTGATGATCATAACCTTTACATGATGAAATTGGAATTGGTCTTGTTACTTTCCCATTAGGTCACCTTGTGGGCCTTTAGAAGTGGTCCCTCCTTATATGTTTTTCCACTATCCAAATGAAGTAAAAGGGAGGTGCTAGGTCATAAAAAACATTTTAAATACTCCTAACTCTAAAAAGACCAAACTACCCTAATCCCTTTTAGACTATTTACTTTACTTAATTTAGTTTTAATTTATAATAAAGTAATAATATATATATATATATATATATAATTACGTGGGATTTACGTAAATGTATTGTATGTATCCTGATTTTCATAAAAGTTATAATTCCATAAATGAATTTGTTGATACATAATACCTTCTACGTACTATTTTTATTGCAAGACATTTTACATTTTTTTTTTACATATCTTTTCTAATGTTTAAGATTATTGATATAGTATCTCAAGTTGCTTGTGTTATGATAAAAAAAATTTTTTTTTGGGGGGGCTTTTTTAGGGAAATTTTGGAAAAAGGGTAATCCCAAGGGTCCCAAAAAAACCTTTTTTAGGGGGAAAATTTTGGATTTTTTAAAAATTGGGGCCAAATTGCTTTTTCCCTTTTTGGGGTTTTAATAAAAAAATTTGGGGTAAAGGAAAGGCCAAAAAATTTTGGAAGACGGGGGCTTTAAAAGGGGGGGCAAATTTGCCCCGCTTGGGAGGGGGGGAAAAAAAGGGGGTTTTTTCACCTTTAAATTCAAACGAAAAAAAACCCTTTAAAATTAAAAAATTTCCTTTTTTGGTATTTAAAAAAAAAAAAAGGGGCCCCCTTTTACATTAAAAATAGAAAAATTTTAGATAAAAACAAAAAAAAAAAAAAAAATTTCCCCAAATTTTTAAAAAAAGGGGGAAACCCAAAATCAGGGAGGGTTTGATTCCCCTCCCCGGGGTTAAAATTTCCCTTTGGGGAACCCAAACCCGGGGGAAAAATTCGGGAAAAGGGTTTGGAAAATTTGGGGGCCCCCGGAAAGGGGGGGACAAAAACGGGTTTTTAAAAAGAATTTGGGGAAAAAAATTTTAAATTTTTTTTTTCTTTTTTGGGGAGGGGCAAATATATCCCCAAAAAAAACCCGGTTTGGATAAAACCTCTTGTTTTAAAAATTTTTTGTAAACTTTTTTAAAACCCAATTAAATTGGGCCCCCTTAAAATAACCCTTTTAAACCTGGTGGGCCTAAACCCCCCAAAAATTTTTCCTTTTGGGGGGAACCCCCATTTACGGGGTCCTTTTTTAAAGCTAAGGAACCCCAAAAATAAACAGGGGCCCAAAACTTTAAGCAAGGGGGCAAGGGCCCCTTTTTTTTTAGGGGAATTTTCCCCCCCATTTTTTTTTTTTTTTTTTTTGCTTTTTTTTCCCACCCTCTAATTTTTTTAAAAATCCCAAAAAAAAAATTTTAAAAAAAGCCCGGAAAAAAAACCCCTTCCCCAAAAATTGGGGGGGGGGGGGGCCCAGGGCCAAAAATTACCAAAAATTAAGGGGGAATTTACTTAAAAATTTTGGGGGTTTTTTGGCTTTTTAAAAAGGTTTATTTTTAATTTTTTAATTTTAAAAAACAGGGTTTAAAAAATTTTTTCTGGGAATCCAAAATTCCCCAAACCACCCCCTTTCTTTGGGGTTTTTCCCAAATTTGCATAAGGGGGGAACCTTTGGGGGGGCCCTTCCAAAAATTTCTCTATACAATTTTTTACTTTTTTTTTTTGTTAAACTTTTAACTTTTTTTTTAACAAATATTTCCCTTTTTAAAAAAAAGAAAGGGGAAAAACCCCCTCAAAAAAGGGTTTTTCCCTTTTTCCAAAAAATTTCTTCATAAAATTTAAAATTTTTAACAGAAAAACCCCAAAAATTTAAAAAAAAAAAAAGAAAACTTTTCTTTTCAAAAATATAAAATTCTTGTTTAAAATTTTTAAAGAAAAAATTTTTATTTTTTAAAAAATTCTAAAATTTCCCCCCAATTTAAAAAAACCTTTCCCAAAAAAAAATTTTCCCCTTTCCCCCTTTAAAAAATTTTTCCCCTTTTTTTTTCCATCAAAAAACAAAGAAAAAATAAGGGTTTTTTCTCCCCCCCTTTTTTTTTAACTCCTTCCCAAAAAAAATGTTCCCCCCCAAAATTTTTCCCCCATTTTCTCCCACTTTTTAATGTATTTTGTTGTTTTTGTTTTTCCCAAAACAAAAAAAAAAAAAAAAATTTGGGGGGCCCAATAAAAACCCTAAGTTCGGGGTTAAATGAGTAAACCAAACAATCCCAAATTTTAACCCCCAAAAAGGAAAAACCAAAAATTTTCAAAGGCTTATTTTTTAGAAATTTAGAAAAAACAAAAAAACCCCCCCTTTCCCATTTGATTTTTTTTTTTTTAAATTTTTGGTTTCAACCAAAAAAGGCAAAAGGGAATTTTTCCCCCAAAAGGGAGCCTAATTCAACTATTTTAATTTCCCAATAATTTTTTGGGTTTTTTAAAAATTTGGGGTTTCCCGGGGGGGGGGGGGGTTTCCCCATCAAACCCAATCAAACCCCCACCTTGTTCCAAATGGGGGGGGCCCCTTTTTCCCTTTTGGGGGGGGAAAACCCCAGGGGCCAATCCCTTAAAAAAAATCTTCCCCCCCTTAAAAGGGGCCCAAAATGGGAAAACAAAACCATTAGGGGGGGGCCCTTTTTCCCCTAAAAAAATTTTCCCCTTTTTTTGGGTTGTTTTTTTTTTATAAAAAAAACCATTTTAAATTTTAAAAATTTAAAAAGTCCCAAAAAAATTTAAAAATTGAAAAAAAGGAAGTGGTTTTTTTTAGGCATACACTTTTTTGTGAACCCCCCCTTGGGGGTGGGAAAAAACAAAATTTGGCTAAAAGCACAGTTGTTGTTTAAGGGCCCCCCCCCCAAATTTTATTTTTTTTAAAAAAAAATGCAAATTTTTATTTTTGGGCAAAATTTTTAACAAAAGCCCAAGTTTTAATTTGTTTTTAAACCTTTTTTTTTTAAAAAAATTTTTTATAATTTTTTTTGCTTTAAGGTTAACCAGGGTTTTTGAAAAATTTTTTTTTCCCCCCATGAAATTTTATGTAAAACCCCCAATTTTTTTTTTTCCCTACAGGGGGGGGCCCAAGGGAAATCAAAACCCGAAAGGGAAACCTTTGGGTTTTTCAGGGAAAACCCTTCTTATGGGGGGGAAAAAATTTTAAATAAACGGGGTTTTGGGGAGTTTTTTTTCCCACTGTTTTAGGTTTAAAAATTTTTAAAAACCCCCCAAAATTTTTTTTGGACTTTCGCACCCCTTTTTTTTTTCCTCTTTTTTCATTCCCTAAAAAATGGGGTTCCCCGGGTTTTTTTTTAATTTTCCACTATTTCTTTAAACCCAAAAACATAAAGAAACTTTTGGATTTTAAAAAACCCCTTTTTCCCTTAACGTTTTTGGAAAACCCCTTGCCCTTTTACATTTTTTTCCCCTTTTAAAAGGTGGGCTTGTGGGGCCCCCTTTCCCAAAGGGTTTTCCCCTTCCCTCTTTGGTTTTTTTTTTTTCCCAAATTGCCCCAAATTTGGGGGGAAAAAGGGGGAGGAAAAAACCTTTAAAGTTTAATTTTGGTCCCCCCCCCCTTTTTTAAATAGTTTTTTGGTTTATTAAAAATTTTTCAAAAAATTCCCACCCTTTTTTTATTTTATTTTTTTTTTTTTTTTTTCCAATTAAACCTTTTAGCCCCCCCCCCTTTGTAAAAATTTAATTATTTAAAATTTTAAATTTTCCCTTTTTAGTTTTAAGTTTTTTTTAAAAGGGAAAATATATAAAAATATTTTTTAAAAACTATGTAAAAACTTTTTTCCCCATCTTTTTAAAAAATTTTTTTTTGGTTGGGTTAAAAAAATTTTTCCCTTTGGGAAAATTTTGGAAAAAATTTTTCCCAAAAAGGTTTTTCCCCTTTCCCCTTTTTCCCCCCCCTCTTTTTTTCCCCAAATTTGTTTCCCCAAATTTCTTTTTTTTTGGATTTTTTCCCAAATTTTTGATTTTGGGGAACCAAAAGGGGAAATTTTTTTTTTTTCCTTTTAAAAATTTTGCCCCCTTTTAAAGGGGGTAAAAATTTAATTTTTTTCCCAGGTCCTCCCCAAATTTGGGAAATAAATTCTTTTTTTTTATCCCCTTTTAAAGGGTTTTCTAGGGGTTTACAAATTTGGTTTCAAAGGGTTTTTAGTAAAAAAAATTTTTCCCCTTTAAAAAAGGGGGAACCCAAAAAAAAACACAAAAAGTTCCTTTAAAAGTTTAAAAGGTTAGTGGGAAAACAGCTAACCTTTTAAGGGCCTTTTTTGGGCCCAAAAAACCCTCTTTTTCAAAATTTTCCTTAAAAAAAAACATTTTTAAAAAACCCTTAAAATTTAAAAAATTTTTCCTTTTTGAAAATTTCCCCCCCCCCCAAAAAATTTTAAACCCCCCTTTTTTAAAATTGGGGAAAATTTTCAAAAAAAAATTTTTTTACCCCAAATTAAAAATTCCCAAAAGGGGGTTTTTTCCCCCCTTTTTTATCCAAAAAAACATTTTTTGGAAAATTTTATCAAAACATAATTCGCTGCTTTACATTTCTACCTTTTTAAAATACTACTTCTTGCCCTTTCTCTACCCCCCTTTTTATCTACCTTTCTTCTATTTTCCCCAAAATGTAAGGGAAATATGCACTTTTTCCATAAAAATGTTCATATTAGAGCCATCTGATAGTAAGTTTGAAACCATTTTTTTTTAATTAAATTCCACCAAGGGGAAAAAGATTTTTTAATTACCCCCATGGTTCAAAAGCCCAAGCTTTATTTTTAAGTCTTTCTAGAATTTTTGGATGGTTTTCTCCAGACTGCCCATTGTTCAAAGGTGAAATCCCATTACAAATTGCAGTTTTAAATACCTAAAGCTTAATGTAAGACTTTTTTCAAATTCTATTCACAAACGAGTTTCCTTGTTAATGGATAGTGGTTGGTACAAACCAGGGTAATCAAACCCCAACTCCTTCTAATAAAAAATTGGCAACCCCTTTCAAATCTTAGTCCCCCTTAATTGGTAGGAAAAATGGGCAAACGGGGGTCAAATCTGTTTTAAAAAATTACCCTTGCCCCCCAGGTTTCCCCTTTTATCCTTAGGGGGGCCCATCAAAAAAACCCCCTAATTACTGTTTTCCACCCCTTTCCCCAAAAAATAAGAAGGGGGTTGTAATTCACCCCTTTTTTGGGTGCTAAAATCTTGACTTATTGAAAATGTTTAGACATTTGGATAAAAAAATTTAGCTATCTCCTACTTTTTTGTTTCTCCCCCCAAATAAAATTTCTTTTAGATCCTTATACATCTTGGTGCTTCTAGGTTGGACTTATCCTAAGTTAATAACTTCTTTTCAGGGGAAACCTTTCCCCTTCAATTTTTATGTTTTTTTAAAAAAAACGCACTTAAGCTATATTTTTTTTTCCCCCCTTCGGCATCTTTATTGAATTTTAATGGCTTTCACCCTATTCTATTTTTGCTTTGATCTTTTCAATTAAAAAAGATTTTCCCAAGTTTGCAGTCTT
>JBBMOL010004374.1:0-10411 GCA_037954665.1 Laguncularia racemosa | reverse complement strand
TCTAGAAATTGAAGTAGAATACATGGCTCTTACTTGTGCTATTAAGAAGTAATCTGGATAAGCAGATTGTGTAGAGAGCTTGGTTTTACATAAGGAGGAGTGAAGATTGGATGTGATAGCCAAAGTGTTATACTTTTGGCTAAAAATCCTAGTTTTTTATGCAAGAACAAAGCATATTGATATACAATATTACTTCATTCGAGAGAAATTAGAATAGAAAGTTATAGTGCTGGAAAAAGTTGACACACTGGTGAATACTGTAGATTTTTTTACTAAGGCAGTGAATGTAGAAAAGTTTGAATGGTGTACAACTATGTTAGGTTTAAAAAAGCACAGGCTCATACTCCCTACGATAGGAAAGCACGTGGGTCTCGCTCTACGCTAAGCGAGTGGGAGTCTCAAAGGAGCAGTACCCTTGAATACCAGAGGGCTTTTAGCAATTAAGCCTATATTTGTTTATTAAAAGTTTGAGTTTGGGCTCATGAATAGCTATTACTATATATATATATATATTTACTTGTAATTGCTTGATGTAACGAGAAAGTGAGGTGTTAATTATAGTAGAATCTTTTGCTGGACGTAGCCCTAGTTAACGGGTGAATCAAGATAAAATCTTGCGCTTTTATTTTTCTTCCTCTTTTAACTTTACTTCATTATTTTGTATGCGCTGGCTCTAACAATAATAAGACCACAACAAATGTTTAAATTCATAAATTAACGAGCTTATCCGATCGTGTACTAAGTAATTCGATAGACATTAATGATCCTAAAAGTTTATAAATACTTAATAATATCTTCTTATTTACACACAATCAAAGATCAAAAAAAGAAATTGTTACTTCAAAGATCAAGTAAAGTTTAGGCAAAAAACAAACTTTTACTTAAGAATAGTGGGTTAATACTTTAAACTCCTTTACCATAGAGATCAAGTTAAGCTTAGACAAGAATAAACTTTTATTAAGAACAATGAGTTGATACTTTAAACCCTTTACTTGAAATACTCAAATCATCGCCAAATCACTCTTCTTTAAATTATTTCAACATGTATCATTTTATATTGCACGTACATGATAATATCAATTGAATTCTTCATCTATGTATATCATCAAAATTATCAAATTCCTTATTAAATAGTCAAAAAGAAGAAGAAAAAAAAAATCCTTCCTAACTTTTTTTTAATGCCCGGAAAATTCTTTCCTGTTTAAAAATGGAAAATAAGAAAAACCTTAAAAAACAAAACTCAGATTTTTTATTAATCTCAAAAATAACATTAACTATTTTTTCAACAATGGTGGATGGGTGCTCTCCAATGTCTTTCTCACTCTTCTCTCCGCCCCCTCTCGTCTTTTTAAACCCAATCCTTCCTTCTCTCTCCCTCACCACCTTCTTCTTCAAATTTTAATCCTCCCTCCCCCATAACTCCCTCTCCTCAAAAAACTTTTCTCCCAAAATTCCCCAAAAACATCCAGGCTGCGTACTGACCCGGGCATGGAGCCTCCGAGACGCCTCAGTCGAGGATGAGTCGTTAATCGATCCCCTTTTTCCTCTTTTGTGCAATTTTCAAAATATTGATTAGATGTTATACAAAAATTTAAATGGGATTTATTTTTGATCGGGGGAATTTGTATGGCCCAGTCAGGCGTGACCGTTCAAACAGTTGTCTGACCGTTAAAATTTGGCTCATCAAACCTGCCCGGAGCTGAAATCGGCGGTCAGATAGATAGGACGTTTCAATTGGACCGTAGAAGTTCTCGGGGGGGTTATTCCTTCATGTTTTTTCTAAGTAAAAATATATGTTGTTAGGGTTTTTGAGAAATTTTAGAGTAAAATTATGCAGAGGCAAAAGTTAAAAACTTTTAGCTCTTTAGGTCAATTCATTTTACCGAAAAGCAATCCGCAAAGGTTGAATTCTTTCTAGTCTCTAGAAAAATTTTTTGGGCACCACACTTTTCTTGGTAAAGTTTGGTTTTTGTCCTTTATTTGATTGGGTATTGCAGATGCTTTTGGGGATGAAAATATCGTGTTGTAGGGCATGAATCCAAATACATTGTAAGTTTTTTAAATTTCTTTTCATCCCTTGCATGTTTAATTAATTGATTATAAAAAATGAATTTTGCTTAGGCTTCAGGAATTTTAAAAGGCAGGTCACTTGATGGGGAAAAATTTAAACTTTTAATTTGTTTTCTGAGCTTTTTGCGTCTTCTTGTTCAATTCTAAATATGAGTTGCTTCTCCAGGGTTTTTTTCGGCTTTTAAACACTTTAATGTTTAAATTTAAAATTGTCACGGGGTCAATTTATTTTCTCGATTCAAAACCCGCCTTGTCGGTTAATTCGAAGAAAGTAAAAATCCTGTTTTTTCGTTAATAAGGCCCTATGAGGACTTAAGAGTATGATGATTGAAATCCGATTCCCCAAAACTCGCAATTTTTTTGAATTTGTTTTTTGTGTGACTAGTTATTTGGATTCAATAATTGGAGTCATTTGTTAACCAAATGACTTAGGGGATTGACGTAGCCGTTGAAGCCCTAAAACCTCTTTTCACAAATTGCATGGGCTGTTTTAAAACCCACTTAGGAAACTTTTATCCTATTACGTCTCAACTGTATTTTAAATATACATGTATGCAGAGTTTGTGGGTTTAATTAGTTGGTATCCTCCATTGAAGTAAAAAAAAAAATGGGAAAAAAATTTTTTTTTCTAGCATGTGTATAGATTTGTAATGCTTTTGACAAAAAAAAGTATTTTAAACCCTGGATGAAAAGGACTTAATTTCATCCCAAAAAAAAAAAAGGGGTTATACTTGAAATGTGAAATTTTATAATAAACTTTTGGGGCTTGTAGTAGTTGAAGTACCTTTGGATTTTGTTTCCCACATTTTTTTACAAAGACCCTTTCCGACACTGCAGAATTTAATTTTCTTTAGTGAATAGTCAATTTTTATAAGAAAAAGAACAGTGTTTGAGATCATTCCACTCTCTCTGGACAATGGATCTCTTCAATTTGTTTATCCTACTATCAATCTCTATAACCAAATCAGAAAAAAAGCAGTAGGGTCCCTTAATTTGTCTGTGTCCTTTGATTGAGCAGTCTCAAGTTTAAGATACTTCATGATTAGATACAGGAAATCAAGCTGGATGTTACTTTAATATGTAAGACAGATATCGTATGGATAAATTCCTTTGCATCTGTTGCTATGAAGTTTCCCAATAGGAACATGATTAACACTTGATATTCTTTAAATGATCTGACATTGCAATTTAAATAACGAATTCATTCCAATGTAACGTTTTCTTTTTGGCTCAGTTAATGATAACCTGCTATTTTTTATATTTCTCATTACATTTTTCTTGTTTTGCTGTGTTTGTGCTCTTATAAGTCTCTGTAAGTTTTTTTGATTTATTATTTATAAGTATATTATGCTTAGTCCTCATGATTGTTCTGTACAGCAACGGTCTGGTCCCAAAGGTAACCTTTCCCTCTTGTGTGGACAAACACGTGCTGCAGCCACCCTCTTTACCGGGAGTCTGAGCTTATTGATGAGGATGCTCTAGGTAACATAGTCATTTTCCTTAAGCACAATGCAATTGATAGCCAGTTCATCATGCGCTGTTTGCTTTCGTGCTTTCTCTATGGTTCACTGCTTAATTGGCTTCTTTACCGGGTGTGAGAAATGCTGCCCAAAGAAAGCTTTTGGATGAGTTGGGTATTGTTGCTGAAAAAGTACCAGTCGATCAATTCACCCCTTTGGGTCGCAGGGCTTTACAAGGCTCCTTCTGATGGCAAATGGGGAGAGCATGAACGTAATCATTTTATAGAGAAAACCCTTTTCCGTTGCTTTTCATTTTCAGATCAACAATTTCTATAACATATTTAGTAGAAATGCATATGATCTTGATATATTTGATATCTTTTGGAAAAAATACCTGCTTCAAGACTCTTGTTCATTGAGCTCATAGACATGGTAGCAAAAACAAATTGCCACCTCGATTCTTATGCGAGTCTTATTGAAAAAGCCCTGGACTATAGATAAGGCTGCGATTGAAAGTAAGTCAATTCTACTTACAAATTGCTTGAGTTTCGCTTGATATTTTATTTGTGATCGATTTAACTATAATCAAGCTAAACTCAAGCTTGACTTATGGTAGTTTGTAGAATCGAGCTTTAATTTTATGATCTTTGATTTAGCATGTTCATAAGCTTAAGTCTAGTGTTGGATTGTGTTTACACATTTGTATTATGCTGGTTAGAAAAGTACCCTTTTTTTTTTTCAAAATAAAATGAGTCTAAATGACTTCTTCTGATTTGAGATTGAGCTTATATAGTACCATTTTGAGTCAAGCTTAAACCTAAAAATTTAAGTTAAATTGAGCTTGAGCTTGATGCTTTACTATGATAGCTCGACTTGTTTATACCCCTAGATAAGGTGTCTGTTCTTTATTAGAATGTAAATCCACTTCTATCAAGTTGTTTGTTCTTTTACACCAAAAAGGGAATTGAGGCTTTCAATTTTGGTGTGTCAATGATGTGCTCCTCATTCTCTCTTTACAGTTGACTACCTGCTCTTCATTGTCCGAGATGTTAATGTTCATCCAAATCCTGATGAAGTCGCCAATATCAAGTATGTGAACCGGGAGCAATTGAAGGAGCTTTTGAGGAAAGCGGATGCAGGCGAGGAAGGTCTGAAGCTGTCGCCTTGGTTCAGACTAGTCGTCGACAACTTCCTGTTCAAGTGGTGGGATCATGTTGAGAAAGGGACTCTCAAGGAAGCTGCTGATATGAAAACAATTCACAAGCTGACTTAAGATGACATGGGTGCTTGATATGGCTATTGTAATGGTGCTACGTAGGTTTTTGCATCAAATTTCAGTCTGGACCAAATGATGGGACTTTGTGGCTTGTGTCCCTACTTTCCTTCTGTTTTCAATGTTTTCTTATGGAATTTTGAGCTCTTACCAGGAAAAAATAGAAATTATTCTAATAAAAAATTTGAAAAATATCTTGGTCATAATTTCATATCCTTTTCTTTGATCCAAAAAATTCTGAAAAATTTTGGACTAGTTATATCAGTAACAAGTATCAACATCTAGAAGGCTGGTTGTTCTGTAGTATTCAAATACATAATCCATTGCCAAACATTTAGACTTGAGAGGGAAAAAAGCATGAATTATAGACAGGTAAATTTCAATTATTCAATTAATTTTGTCCCTTTTATTTAAATAAGTAAATTCTGGGAGTCAATGTACTTCACGTTCAGGAAAAGAAAATAATATTTTAAATTAGAGATATAAGTAGGTTGGGTATAAAACCCGATGACTTATAGGGTTTTGATCATCGATATTTGATATAAAAACTTGATACTTGACCGGCATGACTCAATGAAAAAGATGCATAATACTATTACAATAAAATTATTGAAAATTAACAATAGGAGTAATGATGGCATTTTGGTTTTTTAAACATAAAAATCTGAATTTTAATACGTTTACTTAGATATTTATTATCTTATCAGTAAGTTGAATCGAGCATTGAATGTTCTGTAAACTTTTGGGATGATGATAACTAGACACATAGGAAAACCTATAAGGTTGCGTTTGGTAAAAAAATTTAAAAGAGATAAGTACTAAGCTAATCTGTGAGTTATTGACTACTTATAAAATCAAGATTTAATCTTTTTGAAATATTTAATTTACTTTTGATTTTTTTTTCCTGGGAGCTTGCAATTGGGTATATTTCCACATATTTAATATTCCAAAAGAAAAAATAACACGCTTTTATATGGACTGATCTCAACCTTTAGAAAAACTTCAATAAACAATTAAATATTTCTCTTGAACTTTGTTTTACCATAGAGATAATTATGAATACACCCTAAAACTATTGATTAGGTGCCAATAGAAGTGGAAGGGAATAGGATTG
Organism: Laguncularia racemosa; assembly: GCA_037954665.1. Classification (NCBI taxonomy): domain Eukaryota; kingdom Viridiplantae; phylum Streptophyta; class Magnoliopsida; order Myrtales; family Combretaceae; genus Laguncularia; species Laguncularia racemosa. The sequence continues at coordinate 4,494 of JBBMOL010004374.1, read as the reverse complement.
AATTATAATTTTTAAGAAATAAAATAGAGAAATCATAGATACTTTTTAAAATTTCTTTGAGATTTCATTGATAGATACTGAAATGTGCTAGAAAAAAAAAATAGTTATTCCCTTTGCTCTATAAAGAAATTAAAATTTCTCGTTTACACATTAGCTTTTTTATAAAATAACTATTTTGCCAACCCAGTTACAAAATTAAAATTTTATGGGGTGTAATGGCACTTTTTTCTACATTTTTAAAGTCAACATTATGTATCATCAAAGCATTATTTAAATTTTTTTTAAACTTTAAAAACAGCTTTTAAACTCCATATTGTTCTAAAATCCTAAAACATCATTAAAAGAACAGTAAAAAATAAAGTTTTTAAAGGTTTTTTTTAATGGTTTGTAAGTATTGCATATTATCAAAATTTATTAATTATCTCCCCCCCTAATTCTTGGCCCAAATTTTAAAATAAAAAGCTTGCATTTTGGATTTTGAGGAATAGAAGGGGTACTTGTACTTTGCGGAGTTCTTTATTTATTTTATTTATTTTTTTTTACAAAATCAGTTTTAAGTTATCAAACATTTAGGGTGTTGTTTAAAAGAAATTTGGTGCGGAATTACAAAAAGATAAAAAAAAAAACAAAAATCCCAAGGGACACTATTTAAGGACAAAAAGCAAAATAAGAAGATTTTTTAAAAGATGAATTTTTAAAGTATTATAGAATGTGTGGAACCAAATTTTGGTGGGCTAGGAAAAGCACAAGAGCCAACAACTTTGTAACTTTATAATATATATATAAAATATTTAAATACTCTTTTCAAGATTCGCCCGGGGACGTGAAATTGACGAGTCACAGTATGATTTGCTTTGGTCTTAAAATAATACAAGGTCATGGTAATGAAATTTACAGGATGTACTCTGTCTAAATATATATTTTTTAAAAATTATGAATACATTCTTTTATATTTTTTTTTAATATATAAATTTTTTTTTTTTATACTTGCACTTAAACCCTTAAAATTAAAAAAAAAATTAATTTTGATATTACTAGCTTTTTTGGGTGGTTTAAACACTTTTTTTTTTTTTTTAAAGATTTAAAGGGTTTAAACAAATGATTTCAAAGATAAAATTGCTAATTGCAAAAAAGCAACTTAAGAGATGTTTTTGCAATTAACTTTTTAGAAATATTTTTTTCCTTATTAATAATTTTTCAATCTTAAGTTTTTTTTTTTAAATTATCAAAAAGAAGACATTTATTATTTAAAAAATACAACTTGCTGTTGCAGCCTTTACACGTTTCAATTAAATTGAAAATTTTTTTGACACCCTTTCATTTAAAAGATTGAACTCTCTTATACTTTTGTTAATAGTAATATATATTTTAAATCGATATCCTTGTATGGTAAAGTTAGTGTTGGCAATACATGTTAACGAGTTGTGCTTTATCTCTGGGTCTAAATGAGTTCGTGTTTGAGAAATGTTGACTCATAATATGACCTATTTTCGATTGTGATTAAAATGTAAACCAATAACTAGACTTGTCTAGTAAACATATTTAAATATATGGGTTGAACCCATTTATCAAATAAAAAAAAAAATGAAGTGGGAGGTTAAAACACCATAAAAGAAAGTATACATACTATAAAAGTGATTTTAATATTACCTTTAGTTTTCTTTCATGCTTGTAGTAGAAAAAAAAAATTTAAAAAACCACAAAAATGCTTTTAAAGAAATCGTTCTATTTCATAAGCTAAATGTATAGATGAGTTTGATGAAAGCATAATAGATTAAGAATTTAATTATTAATTCAAAATTTTGAGTGCCATGTGAATAGCTTAAATGTGATATGCTTGTTTTGTCATGTTAATGCACAACATGTTGTGGTTTACTTAAACAAAAACTAATTCATACACCAAATCTGATTCCTATTAATTTTATTAAGTGATTTTCATAATTGAGTTGGATTTGAATGATATATTTCTAGTAAAACTGTTTGTATACAAAAGTGAACTTGAATTTGCTCACTCTCTCTTTTATACATGTATGTATAACATTATAAGTTAGGCTGTAGAAAAATATCAAAAGTTAAGAGTATTGTGAAAAATAGAAATATTTTCAATAATTCAATACAATAAATCATTATAATACAAACAAAAAATTATTAATTTGAATTCTAATTTTTATTGGAACCAAAGTTAAAGTGGGTGATAACAATAAGTAGCACTGATGCAAGGAGAAAAAGAGAGAGTTGTGAAAGGTAAATACTAAAGAAAAAATTACAATAAGTAGAGAGTAAAATAAAAAATTAAATTATAAATATTAGAAACTCCAATAATAGACAGGTTTGTAGGTTTGAAACTAAACATGTTTAGTTGCCTACTTATTGCATGGGTTTATAAACAGATTAAGGTATTATACTCAAATTGGGCATATTTATATGAAAGGGTCCGAATAGGTCTCACTTGTTTATTAATCATATTAAATTTTTATTTACATAAATTTGTTTATAATCATATCATGTCATATCTAGTTGAGGTATTGGGTCCTAAATTACCAAATCTAGATGAGGCTTTACCCAATTAAATGAAAAGTAGAAATATATAAGCTTATAATATATATTTACATACTAGTAATTTTACTTACGGGCTTAGCAATTTAGGAAGACATTAAGTTGGAGCATCATTTGAGCACGATCCATCAATCCTAAATCTTAACTCCAAATTAAAAAAGCAAAAAGATTAGATAACATAAACAAGCATTCCAACTAAGGAAATTTACATTAATTCCTATTATGGCCATTTTGCATGGCTTATTTACTAATAGCAAAAAATAGTTTTACAATATATAAATTGGGGATGACAGAGTTTAGGATTTATAAAAGGCATCGTCTAGAATCCAATAATTTCGGTTTGAGTTTTCAAGATTGAATTCATAAGCTACCATTTAGCTTGTATCAAAATATTTATCCTTTTAATTTTACTCCACCGATGTTATCAATTTAAGAAAATATTAGTCTTGAATATTAGATTCCCTTCTATGCCTAAAATCAATAATATATAATGTAATTCTAACAACGATTAAGAATAATTAAACTCAAGTTTTAATGATCATATTTTATCATATGAGATTTTATTTTTAAATATTTAAAAGAGAGAATTGCTAAACTTGATTTCACTTTTTTTTTAATTAAATTGGTAGTTGATTGCTAAGGTCCTTCTAACCTAATGATGTGAACACTCGTCTTCTAGTGAGATGGATTAGATTTAAACCCTAGTCTTATTGTATCACCCAAAAAAGAAAGAAAGAAAGAAAGAAGTGTTTGATTTGATACATGGTCACATTAATATCTATTATTTGAAATTATATACAATAACAATATTTTATAAGATGTGTATGATTATCTTATTTACAATATTAAAATGTAGGGGATTGTATTTTTATATTAAGGAGTAAAGTCCCAAAAATTTAAAGGTACATAGCTACCTTGTAATCTTGAAGTATGGGTTAGTGACGAACAAGGTAAGTATACTTAGAAATCTTTATCCCTTAAACAAAAAAGTTAAAACTATTAAAACTATAGACTTATCTTATCAACTATAAAGATTATCTTGCAACCTTAAATCTTATAAAATTTATAGGTTTCAGACATTCTATATGTTGATAAGCCTTTCGCCTTGAGGCTTTATGATGCGGACATCATAGCGGATACGAGTTGATATCGGGCGTGTCTATTACAAGCACGGTCGTGTATTATGTCAGGGAGCTTCCAGAAACACACACGGCTTCATGCACGGCCAGAAGGCACGGCCGTGTGAAATACCAAGATGATTCCGAGAAACATACACGGCCTCTTACACGGCCAGGAGGCACGGCCGTGTGTTCTGTCAGGATCTCTCCTAGAAACATGCACGTCTCCATGCATGACCAGGGGGACACGACCGTGTATTATGTCAGGAATACTCCCAGAAGCCTACACGGCCTTTATATACGGCCGTGTATACGGCAGATGACGGACGTGTATGCATATATTTATTCTCACGTGTACATATTTTATTTCCTTGTTAGTTATTTCTAAGGACTATATATAGCTGTTAGGTCATTTTAGGGTTAGCTTTTGATTCTTTGTGAGATAAACACTTTTAGAGAATAGTTTTCTTTGTTTTCTCAATTGTGCGCAATTGAGGTTTTTCAAGGAATAATTCATATTTATTCTTTGCTTGTTCGCGAGACCAATCCTAGAATTGCCTCGTATTGTTTACGCTTTCCGCGCTGCGTCAGTTGGTATCAGAGCAAGGTAATTTCCTGCGGAGATGTCAATTCATCAAGGCGATGACGACGGTCATGTTTTTGACGGTGTTTAAGATGCGAGATCACAGGGAGCCCATCAATGGGTTCCGAGGGCGGAGTTTGACGCTACGCATCAAAAGGTCGGGCGTATGGAACGGCGCCTTGATGAATTGATCGAGAGTTTCGACCCATAGCAAATAACCCAATAGAGTTGGGGGGT
>JBBMOL010004373.1:0-10421 GCA_037954665.1 Laguncularia racemosa | reverse complement strand
AGAGCTTGTTTAGGTTTTAATCAATAAGAGAAATAATCAAAGGCATTTTTGATTATCAAGACAATAAGGAGAGATAGGTTATTAGAGCTTGTTAATAACCATAACCATTTTATTTAGATAAAGAATAGAAAATATTTGCACAATGATCAGTTCCAAGAATTAAACTATATTGATTCCTTTGGCTAGGCTTTTATCATTATTAAATTTTTTATTATCTGATTTCAATATTATTTTGATTCACAAACAAAACCCCCTATTCTTCTTTCCTCTCTATTCTCTTTTAATAGAAATATATTAACCAACCCCTGAGGATACGGGCCCTACTCACTACTGTACACAAATTATATAATTGTCTAGGAGTAGGTTTTTATTTTATTGGTTTCGATACCCATCAGATATCCTTTATCAGCCGTTAAGTGCTTTCTTGAATTTTTTTTGCTCGAGTTCTTGTGATCGGTCCAAGTGGCACTTTAAGAGGTCCATATTCCACCTTCTAGCTTAACTCCCATCATGGCTTTATCAGTTTTTAGATAATAAGCTAATACTTCATATTTCTAAAAGTTGTAGGATTTCACAATAAAATCCACTCTAAGAATCCTCATCCTTGAAAATATAAGATCTTTCCACTGATTTTTTCCTTAATTATGTAAGTAGAACATCCATCAAGGATGTCTTAATGAATTTTATAAGGGATTTAAGTTCTTTGACACGAACCTTAATATTTACAAAAGTTCAAAGAAAGGATGTAAGGCCTTAATTCCGAATCTTGAGGACTTTCTGATCATTTATGGCACTTTTTGACCTATTGAACATCCATGAACATATTCTTGAACATGTTTATGGACATACTCATGGGACATATACCTTGGATATAAATATTTGCCTTATCATGACATGGTTTTGTAACTCCCTAAAATTTCATTCAATTAAAAACTTATCAATTAGGCTATGATAAGAAAATACGTTTAAGTGATAGCTTTCAAATGAACCTAAGGTTAGGCTAGAAATTAGAAAAACCCCAAAAATATCATTAAGTTGACCTAAGATAATTTAATTAAAGCAAAGGTCAACAAAAGTCAACTTCGACAAATAATTAGTTTACACAAGAAGAATTATATTGACTTGAGTCTTTAAAACCATTCTAAATCTATCATATCTAATCCCAATTATGAGGGATTAACAACCTAGAACCTAAATCAACAAAAAAAAAAAAATAAAAAATTAATGGCAAACTAAATTAAACTGAAAAGTCCCTTAAACCTTTTTTAAAAAGCCTTCTAAGCAGTTAAGCCTGAAAAACCCCTCCTAAATCTTAATCAAATAAAACAAAAAATTTCTTAAATCAATATTTACCTTTAATTACTCAATAATACCAAAATAAAAAAAAAACAATTAGACAAAATTCCATCACCCACCCTCTCCCCCAAAAAAACCCCAAAAGGAAGTCAAACTTCCCCCTTTTCCTTCCCTTTTTATCTTTTTTTTTAAGATTCTGTGGGGAACCATCTAAAGGTTCGGGAATTGAAGAGGGAAAAATGCAATCTAAGTGGAATTGAGGAACTAAAATACGCAAAGGGGCCCCAATCCAAGGGCCGGGGCAAAAACGATTAAGCAAGCATGAAAGGTTTTTTGTGAAGATCTTTTTTGAAAAATGAAGTCAAATTAAATGAATTTGGAGACAAGAGTTGGGCCGAAACCAAATTCTTTAATTATCAACCCCCCAAAGAAAAATGGAGCCTAAAAGCTAAGGTATAATTGGGTTCTGAAGATAATTGAGGTCATTGCTTACATCACAAAATAGTTTTTAGTGTATTTTTAAGGCCCTTTTAAATTTTCTCTAGTTAGGTTGTTAAGGGGAATTGGAGGGTTTTTTTGATTTTCCCTTTGGAACTCTACAATGGGGCATAAAAGTTTTTGGGGAGGATGGTGATAAGACACTTATCTTATATTTTTTTTTGGGATTTATATTAAATTTTTTTCTATAAATAAAAATATAAAAAAAAGGTATTAATGGTGTTTATTTAAAAAATTCAGGTTTTGGGGACCTAAAAGTAAATTTCAAGTTAATTGGAGGATTTTTTCACAAATTGAAGAAGTGTGAAGGATTCATTGAGGCCCCGGGCCCTTGAGGGGCCTAATTAAACGGCCCAAAAACAAAAAAAGCGCTGGCCTTTAAGGGCCCTACATTCGGGCCGCCAGCCTTGGCCGGCCTACTTTGCCCCCCGGATACCCCGTTGGAAAATCTTTCCAAAAATCTTATCTTAATTAATTTTTGACTCAATTTCTCATCGATCGCCTTACCCCTCCTCCTTTTGGTATATAAATAGCCCCCTTATGTAAACCCTTGGGAGCATCCTTTGTTTTTTGATCTTAGAATCATTAAAATTTCCCCCCTTGGGATTTGGGATTTTATCTTCTTTTAAAATCTCCTTACATTTCTTTATTCTAAATTTTAGTTTAAAAGAAAGAATATTATTGAAGTTTGCTTTCATTGAAAAATTTTGGAATCAATTCGAAAATTGATGTCTTCAAACTCTTGAAGATTATAGCAATTGTTTCATTTATTTTTTTTTATTCAAACCCTTTATCGTTTATTTTATTATTTAATATGAATTCCATTGCATTTATTTCTAAATTGTTTTTATGAAATCCATACCAAAATGTTCAAAATCATCCTTGTGGGAAACTTAAATAAAGGGGCCAAATTTAAACAAAAATGTATTTATTCATTTTGGACTTAGATAAAAGAATTTTCATATAAAAAGTCCTGTATAATTGTATTTTGTATTGAAATCAATGCAAGGAAGAAAATGCTCAAAAAGGAAAAATTTTATTTTTATCAAGAATTCCAAGTAAGTTTTAAAAATTCATGGGGAACGCTTTATTGAATTTATTGAAATTGACCTAAGGGGTTTCATGCAATATTTTTTTTAAAATTTTTTCAAAAGGGATTAGGAAAAAATTTTTTTAAAGATATTAGGAAATCAAAAATTGGGAAATTTATGATTGTAAATTAGAATCCTCCTTTGTTTTTAATTAGCAGGAGCTTTTAAAAATTAAATTTGGGGAATTTTACTCAAAAACTTGATTAAAAGATTAAGGTTTTGTCAATTTTTTTGTAAAAATCCATATGCTATGAGTTATAAACAGAAGGTTAGTTGAATTGGGGTGGATTCTTTTTCCCCACCATCAATTCACATTTTTAAAAACAAAATTTCCCCTTTTTGCGCATTTAGTATAATTTTCACATTTGATTATCAAATATCTTGCCTAAATAAAAATAGAAATTGATATGGGCTATTATTAAAAATTTTCGTGGTTCGACACTCTTCCTACTATTTTTGATTGATCCGGTACACTTGCCGGTATTTAATTCATGCATTTTGTATCTCTTTTGCGTGTCAGAGGGACATTTTTCAATTGGAAGGTCATTTTCATTTTAATTCTTTTTTAACAAGCACCCGGGGTTTTGATCTTGGGGTTTTCAAGCTTAGTTTATATTTTTGGGTTTCTTGTCTTTATGGGCAATGGGTCAAAAATTTTTCTTTTTTTTTTTTTTTTTTTATATAATTATGGTTTTGTCCCCATAACAAGGGCGAAATTTTTTTTTTAATCAAAAATTTGGGAATTTGGGGTGTTCAAGATATTGATTGTTTGAGTTGGGTCTCACACCAATTTTTAAATTTTACATCATTTTTTGTATCAGACCCCCAATTTGATTCTCAATCGGGTTTAAATTATCCTTTATCCTTCATTTCCTTGTTAAAATTTTTATTTTTTTTTCAATAATTTTTGTTCTACTGTTTTATTAAGTGCATTTTGAAAAAAGAAAAAAAAATCGCAAACAAAAAGTTTTAAAAAAAAAAAAGAAAAAAAAAAAAAGAAAAAGAAAATTCTTTGTGTTTTCTTTATCATCATAAATGCCCGGTTGTTTTTCATACATACCCCACAATGAATTTTTTCTTCTTTAAAGCATTACTTCAACGGTGTTTTTTTTTTGGTCTTTGTTTTTTTCTTAATCATTAATTCTTGGCCCTTTTTGAGCTAATTATATAAATGATTTTTGGTTTTTAAAAAGGAAACTTTTTTTTTCAATTGTTGTGTTTTTAAAGAACTTAGTCTAGGAAAACAAGAGTGGTAAAAGGAAGAGTGGGTGAGAGTAAGGGGTAAAAAGCCTTAAATCGGGTTTTTGCAACACGAGTGTAGATAGACTTTTTAGAGGAAACACGTGGGGGGGGAGTGTGTGGGCTTCTTAACTAAATTTCTTTTAGGATCTCACATGTCAAACACGAGAAAAGGGATTAACCCAATCAATCCTTTCTATTGAGAGCAAAATGCAGCAACTTTTCGAGCAGTAATGTGGTGTTCGAAGAATTCATGACCAAAATGGATAGATAAATAGGGCAACGAATTGCAAACAAGACCCCCTTTGGGGGAATCCCTCTGTCGGAAAATATGTGGCTAGTCGCGCCTCGGACGAATTTTTAAAGAAAAAGAGGAAAAAGACACGTTGCTGTAGGAATGCCTTTAATAACGGTTAGAGATGGGTTGACAGAAATACGGGAGTATCAAATTGGCAATCCCTCCCTTTAAAGGGGAAAAGTTTGGGCTGTTTTCGATTGTACAATACTCTAAGGAAAGAAAGTGAAGCTTGCAGTAGTGGAATTCAATTATGCATTGTTTGGTGGGTAAATTGATCTTTCCCGATGGGGGAAATGGTGAATGACCAATTCCCAATTGGGAGGAGATAAGGGTTTGCCAGAGAAAAAAAATTTTTCTCATACTTTATTATGAGATACACCTTAAGCTGCAAACCTCAAACAAGGGTCGAAAGTGTTGAAGACTATTATAGGAGAGGGAAAATAGTCTTAATTCGAGCTAATTAAAGGAGGATCGTGAGGCAAAATATGGCAAAATTCTGTGTAGACTAAATGTGACATTACTAGGGTTGGGAATTATAGCACATGGGGAAAATCGGGGGGACAGGTGCTTATGGCCATGAATTTAAGTGACAACTCAAAGAAGCGAAAGTACTCGAGCTGGAAACACAACACCGAATTCCCACTCCCGTGGAAAGGGACAGGGGGGAAAAGGAAAAAGAGAACCGGGGGTTCAAAGCCTAGAGGGCGGGAACTTGAAGAACAACCAAAACCCAAAGGGAAGGTAATCTCACTCAAACTCAAAGACTTTGGGGAAATATTAATTTTTTTTAAGTGTTTGGGGATTAAAAAATATAGCACTCAATTCCCAAAATAAAAGATGTGATCGCGCAAAAGGGGGGGAGTTTTGAAACTGGCGATGATGGCTCTGATTTGCGCGATACATTCATATTTAAAAGATGTAGTGTTTGTGAATATTTTTATAAAAAGGTGGTCATTGGTTTTAGCATTCCCTGAATGTGGGGTTTAAAACAAGAAGGGAATGACAATGTGCACGAGACAATATTTTTTACACTCAATGCCGTACAAGACAGGGTTTTAAAGTTTGATCTGATGAAGGTATTTGTTTTAAAGTAGAAGTAACATACTATTGAAAAATTAAGTTTGCCCACTCTAAAACATCCCAAGCCGACAATTGCAATGGCTAAATGAAAATGAGAAGTAAAGGTTTAAAAAGCAAGTCCACATGATTTTTTCAATCAGGAAATATATGGTAAGGTCCTTTGTGTTTTTTTATCCTATGCGTTGGTCATCTTTTAATCGGAAGGCCTTGGCAATTTGACTGGGAAAACCATTCTGTGGGAAAAAAAAATCTACTCATTGTGAAGGAGGGGAAGGGAAGGTTACATTGTTCCCAAAATGTGCAAGCCAAAGGGGTACGAAGATAACTATATTTTAAAAAAACCATTTTTGAGGAAAGAGAGGTAGAAGCCGGAAATAAAAGAAGAGGGAAATGAAATTTAAAGAAATAGAATGTTGGTGAAAGGAGAAGGTAAAATCTTAGGGGGAAAAGTAAGAAAGGCTCGGTTTTAGGTGAGGGAAAAGAGAAAAGAATGAGTTTTTATGCAAAAGAACGAGAGATCAAGATTTCACTTAAGGGGTTTGGGGGACCCAAAGATTCTGTTTTTATAAAGGAGGGCCCTGTTTGCGAATTTTGACCTTAAGACTTCTTTGCCCCAGTGTGTTTTCCTTTTTAGGTTAGAGGACTCTTTCCCGATAAAATATATAATGGTACCACCAAAACGAGGGATTGAGCACAAATTGACTTTGTTGCTAGAGCTGATTCCAAAAACGACCCGCTTTAGGGTAATCTTATGGGATAAAGGAGCTACACGGAAATTTGGAAGATTTAATGGCCAAGGGTATTCGAGAAAGGAGCCTGCACGTTCCATATTGTTTTGGGGCCCCAAGAAAAATGGGACTGTCATGTGTGTAAATTCTGAGCCATTAAAAAAATCATAGTGAAATACGACACCCCAAAATTGTTTGGGATATGCAAAAGAAATTTCATGGTCTGTGATATTTTTTAAAAACATCGAAAGAGTGGGTATCAAACAAATTAGAAGAAAGAGGGGGGAGAATGGAAAAAAAACTTTCAAAAAAAAAATATGGTTTGTATAGTGGGTAAAAGAGTCATTGTTTTAAATAATGCACCTTACATTCATGAATAATGAACCATGTTTTGCGGCATTCATTGGAAAAATTTGTCGTTTTTTACTTTGATGATATTTTGATTTATAATAAAGCTTGATGAGATATGGAACTTTTTAGGTTGTTTAGTACTGGAAAAGAAAAAATTATATGCCAAATTTTAAAAAACGCAGTTTTTGTAAGATTGAGTGGTGTTTTGGGTTTTCTTGTTCAGAGGTGGAAACAAGTGGTGAAGGGAAAAAGGTGCAAACCCTCAAGGATTGGCCTCTCCCAAATCGCTAATAGAGGAAGAAATTTTTGGGTTTGCTAGTTTTTATAACATTTTGTAGAAATTTTTGTAATTGGTGTTCTTGGTTTTCTTGTACGCGGTGCAATATAAGTGGTGAAGAAATGGTGCAAGCCATCAAGGATTGGCCCTCTCCTAAATCATAACTGAGGAAGAAATTTTTTGGGTTAGCTAGTTTTATAAACGTTTGGTACATAATTTTTGTACATTTGGTGCCCCATTAACTGAAGTAATAAAAAAGGATGTTGGGTTTTAAAGTGAAGTAAATAAGAAAAAACCTTTAATGTGATAAAAGAATGTTATGTTCTGCTCCATTATTAGTTTTGCCTGATTTTCCAAAACTTTTGAGATCGTGTGATGCCCCCAGGTTTTTATAGGAGGTTTTGGTGCAGGAAAGTCTTATTTCTTACTTTTTGTGAGAAGCTAAATGAAATTGCTTTGAAGTACTCGAGTTATAAAGGGTCTATGCATTAGGCGTGTTGGAAAACGTAGCAGCACTACTTTTTTGGGGCAAAGAATTGTTATTTACACAATCATGAAAACTTTGAAGATTTAAGGCCCAAGGCAAATTGAACAAAAGACATGCAAGATGGTCAAGTTTATAGAGTTTTCCATTGTCATCCAAAATAAGCAAAATGGGAAATGTGGTAGCAAGCCCCATCTCACGGGTTGTCTTATCAATTCTTGGGCTAAATTGTTGGATTTTAACACATAAGGAATTGTAATACAAAATTTTTATTTTCAGTTGTGTATAGCTTGTGAAAAGGGTGATTTTATAAATTCATAGGCATGAGGTTTCCTTTTTTGGGGGAACAAGCTATGCATTTAGGTGTTCAATTTAAAATTGTTGTGCTTTTAGCGCATGGTGGAGGTCTTATGGGTCATTTTGGGATTGCTAAGCATTTAAAGTGCAAAAGAACATTTCTTTGGCCCCATATGAAAAGAGATTGGAAAGGTTTTTCCTAGTGCATCACATGTAAGAAAACTTAGTCTAGAGTCAAACCCATGTTCTAACATGCCTTTACCAGTACCTAATGAAACCCTTGGGTGATTTTGTGGATTTTATTTTGGGTTTACTAGGCTAAGAGAGGTTTAAAAATTCCCTTTTTGTGATTGTGGGTCGTTTTTTTTTAAAAATGGCCCAAATTTTTTTCCATGTCATAAGACTAATGATGCTAGATGTTGCTGAATTGTTCTTTGAGAAGTCCTGCGTTTGCAGGGGTGCCAGGAGCTAGTAGGGTAAAGATGTTAAAATTTCCCCAGTCAAAATTTTGGGTGTTTTTGGGGGAAAATGGGGAAAAAAGTTTTTATTTTTACTACATGTACCCCCCAACGATGGCAAACTGAAGTCTGAATAAAATTGGGCTATCTTTTTTGTGCTGGATAAAGAAAAAATTTTAAATCTTGGGAAAATGATTCCCTTCATTGGTTTGCATATAATCAAGTTGGCTTCTTCTATGGTTTTTTCCTTTTGAGTTTTATAGGTTTCAATTTTTGACCCTACAGTTTGATTCCTTTTCCTATGAATGAGATTACTAGTTGAAGGCAAAAAGAAGGCGAGATGGTTTAAAAGATTTATGAAAAAGCAAGACATCCATATGAAGCAGAATGAAAGAATGCACCCAAACTAACAAAAGGTAGAAAAAAGTAAACTTTGAACTGGAGATTAAGTTGGGGACATTGAGGGGAAAGAAAGGTTTCCAAATTGAAGGTGGTAAAATTGATCCTGAGGGATGGACCATTCAAGTGGTGGCCAAAAACGATGACAACGCTATTAAGTTTGATTTGTTAGGTGAGAAATGTTGTCCACATTTTAATGTGTTTGATCTTACTCCCTTTGATTAAGTTCAGGTTTTTAAGGGCGAATCCTTTTGAAGAAAGGGGAAAATGATGGGGGGGCCATTCAAGGTTTGGTTTGAAGGGAAAAAATGCAATCTAAGTGGAATTTGGGAAATTTCAAAAACCGAAAAGGGCCCAAACACAGGGTGTGAGCAAAAAGATCAAGCAAGCTATGCAGGCTTTGTGAAGTTCTTTTTTAAAATAAGTCAAAATCTGGAATGAATTTTGGGGACATTGAGTTGGGCAACCCAAATTCTTAATGTATACAAGCCCAAGAAAATAGAGGCCCCCCAAAACGCTAAGGCAAAATAAATTTTGGGATTTAGAAATAATTGGGTCTTTCTTACATCACAAAATAGTTATTTTTGTAGTTAAAAGCACATTTAAATTTTTTTTAATGTGGGTTTGTTAATGGGAATGTGGATGGTTTTTTTTCATTAATTGCTTGGAAATCTTAAATGGGGATCAAAGTTTTGTTAAGGAGGATGGACGAATTTTTCAATTTAAGAGTCTTCTCATATCTGTTCTTTTTTAACAAAAAAAGCCGGTTTTGATTTTTGTAGGTTCAAGCTCGGTTTATATTATTTTCTTGTCTTTAAGGGAATGGGTCAAAAATTTCTTTTTTTTTTTTTTTTTTTTCTTTTTTTTATATTTTTTTTTTCCCCGCTTCTTAAAAAACAATGGGCAGTAATTTCTTTTGTTTTTTTTTAATCCAAAAATTTGGAAAATTTGGGCGGTTAAAAATATTGATTGTTTTTTGTTGGGTCTCACAATCAATTCGTTCGATTTTGCTCACATGCAAAACAAAAAACCAAATTTTTGAGAAATTTTTAACATTATTAGCAAGATATAGTCAATTAAAAGTATCGGATAAGTAACTAAAGGGTTTTATTTTTTTTTGGGAGGAAAAAGAAGAAAACTAAGTAAGTACTGTATTAGTGGAATTAAAATTAGTCAAACTATCCAAAATAAATATTGTTTTGAAAAACAGTAAATAAAAAAAAAATTGTGAAAAGGATAAAAAATGAAACTAAATGTGAATTTCACAAAATTTCATCATTTGTTGTAAACCTTTTAAAAACTTAATCACTTGGGTTTTATTTCAAAAAATCCTTTAAAACAATATTTCCATGAAAAGGAAATTTTATTATTCTAAAATTTGGGTTTTTATACATACAAAATCACACGACTCTCTATGGTAAAATCCTATTTTAGTAAAGAGTGTATACCATTCCCTCATCTATACTTTATGGTAATTACCTAATCCCCGTCACTTGTAATTTGTAAGAATTAGATCCCCCCCTAATCATTAAAGCTCCAGTACAGACCATTTCTTAATATGGAAAAGCTTGTAAGAATTAAGGGGCCTAAAATTTTTATCTTAATCTAGAAATTGGCATTTTAAGAATTAGGGGTCCTAGATTTTGATTGGGTTGCGCACTCAAAATTTAATTTTCTAAAAACCATTAAAAAAAGGGGTGTTCCCCAAATTGTAGAGAGCCAGAAATTTCCCCTGAAAAGAATCGCTTTACACGTTAATTTCCCTTTTTCCCAAAAACTATTAAAACTTCAAGTTTACAAATAAACACATATCAAAAAAACAATGCAATAAAAATTTCAATATTTCAATATAACCAAACACAACATTAAACACCAAATCTCCATTCATGGAAAAGGGGAAAAAAATTATTAAACTAGAGAAAAAG
>JBBMOL010004372.1:0-10422 GCA_037954665.1 Laguncularia racemosa | reverse complement strand
TTTTCATCGAATCTTCCCTTGTCCATCCCTGAAATAAAATAAAAATCAATTAAGCGTCAAAATTATATTTTACCCCCCAATTTGTCAAAAATTTACTTATATCCCAATTTTAAAGTTTTAAAAAAAATTTTTATCAAATTTCCCCAACTTAAGATTTGTTGCCCTCAAGAAATTAAATAGGGAAAAATTTTTCCCAAAATTTTAAAATCAAAAGAAAATCATTAACCCATTTATCCCGGGGGAAGCCCCATTTCACAATTCGTTTTTTATCATCATCTTACAAGCCTTTATTCAAAAATACCAATAGTAGTTTTCCCAGTATTTAACCCAAGTAGTGAAACTTTTAGTTTTATCATTTAACCCCAAAAATCTCAAATTTTGATCAGACTTACAATCAAAGAATCAGGAAATTTAAACCCTTTTTCCCGGATCTTTTTTTTTTTTTGGGTTGGAAGTTCAAAAATTTTTTGTACCTTTTTTTAGAAAATTAACCCCGTAAGAATTTTAATCGATAACCCCGGGGTCGTCCCCAAGTTAACAGCTTTTCCCTTAAGCTGGGGCATCCTTGGGTTTTTCTTGTTTTGGGTTGAATTAACTAATCCCAATTTCTTTTTTTTTGTGAATAAGGTGGTTTTCCTTGGGATAAGTCCCGACCCAAAGTTTAAGTATAGGGTTTTTAAAGGGACCCTTGAACCTTAAATTTAATCCAAATTTTTTAAAATTTAAAACCCCCATTTATTAGTTTCTCGGATTTTTCTCAAACCCCCGTAGCGAGCTTTTTAGCTAATGATCCAGTTTATACCCAAGCAAAAGTGTTATTCCCCCGAAAGGGTACCCCCGGATTAATTATCGAGTCAATGAGATCCCCTTCCCAATAATTGTTTTGTTTCACATTTTTTTTTTTTATCAAATTTCTCCAATTTTTGGGTTTTATTCATTATTTTTGTAGGGGAAAGTCCCCAAGCATAAGTATACTTGTTCCTTCATTAAAGACGCAAATAAATTTCCTAATTTGAAATAAACCTAAAAAAAGTAATTTTTCCCTCACAGGTTTTTTTAAATTAATTTAAAAGGAAAAGAGAATAAAAAATAAGAAAAAATGAAAAATTAAAAAAAATTTTCAAAAATAGTACCTATCAGGGGGATTTTATGTTTCCAAAGAACAATTTTTCTAAAAAAAAGCTTAAGTTTTATTAAAAAGGGGAAAAATTGAGATTTAAAAAATCCATGTTTTTGCTTTGAAATATCTTTCTGTTTTTCTATTCCCTTTCCACACTTAAAATCAGACTTTGCCCCAATGCCCTGCCCACAAAGGTCAAAAGAAGAAAATAAAACAAGGAAAATAAAAGGAGAAAGAAAAGAAACCCCCCTGAATTTAAGGGGAAAGTCTTTAAAAAGGGGGAAAAACCCTTGAAGTGAAAAATCCCGAATACCCTTGGAGATCATAGTTTCAAATTAATCTCCCCATGAAGGCTAAAAGGTATAAATAAAATCCCAAAAAACAAAACAACTAAAAAGGGGAAACTAAAAAAAAAATGCTATCCCAAAAAAAATAAAACCCAAAATTAAAAGTTTATAAATAATCAAAGTATAGAAAATTTAATAGAAACAATTTAGGGAGCCCGCAAGTTAGCAAATGTTTGAAAAATCAGTCATCATCCTTCTCAAACTCATAGTCGGTCATCGTCGGGAATCTTCCTCAACAACCATACGCTCCTTGTCTGGCTGTGGGGGCTTCTCTGATGAGCAAGTGGATAGCAGGAAGACGATCCTCCCTCAGTATGCCTCTGTCGGCCTGATTGGTTCGGGAGGGATCAACGTCTTCTTCGCTGGAGCTCTAGCACAACAGGAAGGAGAACTGAATGTTTAGCTTTCACCAAGCTTGGTGAAAGCAATCGATTTAAAAACTTCTTCGTCCTTATGCCATTTTTCCATCTTAGTGATCTTCTGATCATCATCTTCTGGCTTTTCTTTATTTCTCCCACATCAGCGATAGCTGAGAAAACCTCTCTAGCATCTACACATTGTCGGTTGTTAAGCCTTGTTAGTTGTGGTTCCTCTTCTTCCTCTTCACCTATCTCCTCTTCAATGCCACGTCCAATTGGGTGGAAATTCCAATCGCTTAATATCCTGGCCTTTAAGCTTCAGAGATCGCCCAATGAAAATCACTAGGTGCTCGAAATGGGGAACAGACCCAAATTTTTTCAATATCCTAATAATTAGAGCAACCTAGGAAAACCCCTTATCGGTCTTTCTCTGCCTGGTGCTTGAAGACAAAAAGCGTGCAAAAAACACCACATTGTCGCGGGTTCCAGTATGCATGGCCACAACTGGAATAAATCTCTGGCATTAACAACGCCCTCTGAACTCGGATCCGACCAGGTGGTAGAGCGTCGCAATAATATAAATGTAGCACATGATTACTTTATCTCTCAGTTGAGAGGCTTAGTGTGAGAGGGCTCTATAGGCACCAATACCATACGAGTCCATAAGGAGATAGAATTCACTAGGCCCCATGTAACCGGAAGGGCCCGCGAAACTTCAGGGGTGAAGAAAACCCTCATCATAGATGCCCATAAGCTCTATGACTCAGTGATGGGAAATTTCATGGTTTACTCCACATGGGCCAGGAACTCAATTCGTTTCTTACGCCAGCAGTCATTGTACTTGAAATCTGATGGTGGCTAAGAATGTAGAATTAAACTCCTCATATAAGTCTTTTTGATCATGAACAGGTGAAACTAGGCTCGGTCAGCTATGCATCCTCTTCAAATTGTTAGACCAAACAAATCTTCTCAAAACGTCCAGAACATCCACATTAAGTTTGATGACCTTTTTCGACTTATATAGAGCAAAAATTTCCTTAATCCTCCTCTCGCTTTATTTATGGTATCAAGTGCTTCAGTTTGCTGAACTACCTGTTTTCGGATTGGCTCTTTTATTCTTTTGAGCAACAGTCTAATACGCGTGGCAGTTTGTCACGGTGATGAGCTGACATGATCATACCAAATAAAAAGCGGAGTTGTAAAACAACAAAGCCCGTAGGTTATACATTCAAATGACCACATCGCAAACATGGAACTCCACCATCGCATTCACGGAAGCACGCAAAAATCATCAAAATTAAGGATTCGCAGGTATAATTACACGGTTAATTGGGCACGGGGAGTGTACTGTAGCGGTATATCATGGAAAATCCCCGCCAAAATTGAAAATCAACTCTAAATGGCGTTGTATTGCAAGAAATTTCGATAGAGAATCATCAATCACATGTACTAATGGTATTTAAAGCAAAAAATCCATCAGCATGCAATCCAAAATACGTTCCAATCACAAAGGATCACGAATTGATCAGCTTCAAACCTAGATTTTTCTATCCACAAACAGCGACGGAGAATGGAGAATGGAAAAAACTTCATAAATCGCTTGAAAAAACATCATTCATACTCAGATGAACTAAAAACCCTAAGTTTTCATGATCCTCCACATGTCTTAACACGCCACTTTTACATGGAAATATGACCGTGAGTGAGAAAATAAGAGAGGGAGCAAGAGATGGAAGAGAGGAATGAGAGAGATCTTGACCTTGTCAAAGCATGGAGAAGGGAAACACAAGGGTATGGAACGTGGATGATGTATAGAGAGAAAGATATGTAGATGAGAGTGTACTGAAAATGGAGGGTACAGTTATCAAAAATGGTATAAATACATGAAATTCACGGTTCCAATTACACGGGCATGTAATGAGCCCGTTGTATAGGATGAGCTCGAAAGCTAAGAGTTATAAACACAACAGTCGTGTTATGCACGGTACCCCTCTGACTTGCCTAGTTAGAAAACTTACCTCTTTACATGGTAGGACACACGGGCGTGTGTACGGACCATCGCTGTTCCTCTGTGGCTCGCTCCCCCAATACAAGGATTGGTTAAACGGCCATTTCCCTTTGCCGTGTCTCTACCTTTTTCAACATTACCTCTCATACACGGTCGGGACACACGGTGTGTTGTCTTGCCGTTGTATTAACTCGGTGGTTGCCGTTCTCTCTACAAGGGCGTAATACACGCCCGTGTATGTCATCGTGTAGTCGCCTGAAGGTTAATATTTTCCTCTCTTGATTATTTCTGAAGGTCCATCTCCTCAAAAAAGCTTCTTCGTAAATATTCCTCTACAAAAACCTTTGGAATAAAGAAAAACAAATATGGTGATAACTCAAAAAAAAAAATGAAACTAACCTAATTGCATGGGTTGCCTCCATTCAAGCGTGTTGTTTATCGTCGTTTGCTCGACGAAATGAGCTCCTTCTGATTAAGTACTCACCAAAAGGTGGAGTCTAAACTCCTCTTGGACTCTTTCTCCTCTTGAGTCCCAAAATATAGCTTCAGGCGTTGTCCATTTGCCTTAAAAGTGTGACCATCCAGGTGTGCAATTTCGCAGCTCCATGGGAAAGGACTTTGTGTACTTTTGAATGGTCCAGACCATCGCGATCTCTACTTGCCCGGAAAAAGTTTCAGCCGCGAGTTGAACAAGAGAACGTGATCTCAACTCACGGAATTGTTTCGGATGATGAATACGATTGGTCGCTGATACCTTCTTCACATTCTATTTATAATTGAGATTGTTGTCATAGGCCAATCGCGCGCCATTCATCGAGTTCGTTCAACTGGAAATACTTATTTTCCAGCTTTCTTCTAGATCCATGTTGAGAGTACACTTAGCCCAAAGGCTCGATGTTCCAACTACAGGCTGGTGCAAGCATTCCCACACACTAGTCGGTATGGAGGTGGTACCCAAGGAGTTTTGAATGAGGAATGTAGGCCACAATGCATCGTCTAGTTTTTTGGACCAATCCCTTCAGTGGTGCTCACTGTCTTTTCTAGAATTCTTTGAGTTCATTGGTTTTGAAACTTCCACTTGACCATCGTCTGAGGATGTTAGGGGGTTGCTAAATCTATGGGTGACTCCATTACCGCTTCAGCACTTTTTCCAATTGCACATTTATAGAAATGTGTTCCCCTATCGCTAATTAAAGCCCGTGGTGCTCCAAACCTAGAAAAAAGTTTCCTTAAGAATTTCTCCACTACTATGAATCATTGGTGGGCAAAGCTTGGGCTTTACCCATTTGGACACATAATCCACTGCACAAGTATATATTATTCCCGAATGGAATGTGGGAAAGGACCCACGGAAATCGATCCCCCATACATCGAAGATCTCACACTCCAAAATTGAAAGTTCTGGGGCCATCTCATCACTTTTTGATATACTACCACACGTTGGCACTGTCACATGCTCACTCACAAATGAAGGAGTCTTTGAATATACTTGCCAATTAAAATCCTGAATTCCAAAACCTTGTGGGCTATCCGATTCACACTATAATGACCGCCATTGGCCCGGTGTGACAGTGCTTCAAAATCTCTTGCCCTTCTTGCTCGGTTACACATCGTCTAATCACTTGATCTGCAAAAACCGAAACAAGAATGGTTCCTCCTAAAAATAGTGCTTTAACTCAGCAAAGAACCGCTTCTTTTGCTGAGGCGTTTTGTCACTAAGGAGTACTTGCAAACAAGATAGTTAGCAAAATCAGCAAACCAAGGGTCGGAAGTGTCCACTTACCTCGTTAATCTGATAAAGTCCTTCCTCTGGAAAAGCATCATCAATCTCATATTCATCCAAATTCTCCAAATGTGGGTTCTCCAATCGAGAAAGATGATCAGCAACTAGATTTTCCGCTCCCTTTTTATCCCTAATCTCCAAATCGAATTCTTGGAGAAGCAATATCCACCGAATGAGTCGCGGTTTGGCATCTGTTTTAGATAATAAAAACCTGAGAGCTGAATGGTCAGTGTAAAAAATTACCTTAGACAAAATTAAATAAGATCGAAACTTGTCAAAAGAAAAAATTACAGCAAGAAGTTCCCTTTTCGGTCGGGGTGTAGTTCTCTTGAGCACCTATGAGGGTCTTACTAGCATAATAAATAGGCGAAAAGTGCTTATCCCTCCTTGTCCTAAAACCGCTCCAACAGCAAAATCACTTGCATCGCACATTAATTCAAAGGAAGATCCCAATCAGGAGCCACCATGATAGGTGCTTTGGTAAATAATCCTTAAGCTTATTGAACGCTTGAAGGCATTCATTGGTGAATTCATAAGGTATGTCCTTTTCTAATAACCGTGTCAACGGACGGGCTATTTTAGAGAAGTCCTTAATAAACCTTCTATAAAAGCCAGCATGCCCAAGGAAACTCCGAATGGCTCTTAACTGAAGAAGGTGGTGGAAGTTTTGCAATTGTGTCCACCTTAGCACTATCCACTTTGATTCCTCTATAAGAATTTTATGGCCTAGAACAATACCCTCCTTCACCATGAAGTGACATTTCTCCCAATTCAAAACCAAATTTGTCTTTTCACATCGAATCAACACTCTCTCTAAATTATGAGCCCAAAAATCAAGAATCACCAAAGACGGAGAAATCATCCATAAAGACTTCCATAATGTCCTCTACCAAATCCTCAAGATGGCTAGCATACATCGTTGAAATGTAGCCGTGCGTTGAAATAACCCAAAAGGCATGCGCCTTATGCGAAGGTACCGTAAGGACAGGTAAAGGTAGTCTTTTCTTGGTCCTCAGGAGCGATTTGGATCTGAAAATATCCCGACATACCATCTAAAAAACAGTAGTATAGATGTCCTGCTAATCGCTCTAGCATTTGATCCACAAAAGGGAGGGGAAGTGATCCTTGCGAGTTGCCTCATTCAACCGTCTATAATCGATGCACACTCGCCATCCCGTAACAGTTCTCATGGGTATCAATTCGTTCCTTTCATTGGGGACCATAGTCATTCCCCTTTCTTGGGTACCACTTATACTAGGCTTACCCAATAACTGTCGGAAATAAGGTAGATTAACCCTGCATCCAAGAGCTTAATCACCTCCTTCTTGACCACTTCTTTCATGTTAAGGTTTAACCTTCTTTGAGATTGCACCACAGGTTTGAAATCCTCCTCCAACAGGATCTTATGGGTGCAAAACGAAGGACTTATACCCTTTATAATCAGATATCTTCCAAGCAAGAGCACTCTTGTGCTCCTTCAAAACCCTTAGTAAGCTATCCCTTTGCTCCCTTGTCAGACCAACAGAAATAATGACAGGGAGTTTAGAGTCGGCCTCCCAAAAAGACATATTCAAGGTACTCAGGGAGTTGCTTCAACTCAAGTTCGGGGGGTTCCTCAACCGACGGTTTCAATCTTCCGTCCTCACTGACCCCAATCTTCTCAAACCCCTTTTCACAAACTACTTCATCACAAGCTCTCAGATGAGCTTTCACATTTTGGATCTCCACATTTTCACTCACTTCATCATCATCAGCTATCAAACTCAATTCAAGAGGATCTCTACACATCAACTCTTGCATAACACTCATTACCGACCTGTCAACACAATCTATAGCATAACATGTATCGTCGGCGTTCAAAGTTTTCTTTAGTGCTGCTGGGATTCTCACCACTAGTTCTTCCTCCCCCACTCTCAAAACTAATCTTCCATCCCCCACATCAATCACTACTTTGCGTGGCCAAAACGGGTTTCCGTCCTAAGTTTAAGCGGAACCTCCACATCTACATTCTGTAAAGGATTAAAAAATAAAAACGGGGAAGATAAATTTTTTCTCCCTTTAAACCCGGGGAAAACCCTCAATGATTCCTCTAGGGATTTTTGCCCCGGGGCGTCGGGGCCGGGGTTGAGCTAATTGGGTTTGCTTTGGCTCCCCTTTTTTTTCGGGTTGCTTGGGGAACTTTGTTAGGGCATCGGTTTTGGGGCCCCGGATCCGAAAAAGGGGTTTCTCCTCCGGGGGGGGTTCCCCATTGCGGGGTAGGGGAAATTTTCCCGGGGCCCTTGGGGCCTTGGAATTTTTTGGGGCAAAAAATTCCCCCAAACATCAGCCCCAAAATTAATATAGTAGAGGAATTTTCCAAAAAACCCGTTTCTTATTCGAGAGAAATCCTTCAGGTTTTGGGGGAAACCTGGGCTCGGCGAAGGTTTAAAAACGGGGGGGGGTTGGGGGGGGTTTTTTGGGGTTTGTTTGGGAAACCAAAGGTGAATTTTCCTTTTTCGGGCCCGGATTGGGGGGGGAGGTTGGGGGGTTTGGTGAACATTTTGGGGAGGGTTTCCTTTCCCCTTGCCCCTTTTCTTTTTTGATCCCTAGCCCATTTTCCCTTTTAGCCCCCCTTCCTTTTTTAACCCCCTTTTCAGGCGCAACCCCTTTCACTAAAGGGGGAGGTTGGGGTTTCCACCGTCCCTTAGGGGCCCCTCCCTTTGGACCTGTTCCCGGGTTTGGGGGGGTTTGGGGGGTTTTTTAAAGGCAAGGTTCCTTGGGGGCTTTCTAAAAGCAATTTTTGTTTTTGCCCAAGGGGGGCCGTTTTTAAATTTGGGCGCCTCATGTTTCCCTTTTAGGGTTCCCCTTCGTGGATTTTTTGGTGTTTTTCTGGGATTTTTTTGGGGGATGAATTGGGAGGACCATGCCCTCTAGTTTTGGGAAACTTTTTTTTTGAAAGGGGTGGTGGAGGGGGGGCCTTTGGAATCCCGGTTTTGGGGGTCCCCATTCCCCCGGGGGGAAATTTTTGGATTACTCCAGGGAAAAATTTGGGGGGGGGATTGCGCCAAACCCGGATTATAGGTGTTGTTTGTAAGGGTTTTTTTCTGGGGGCCCCTTTTAGGTTAACAAAACATAATCAATTTTGCTCTGTAGCCCCTTGACCCATAAAATCACCCTGATAAATTTGGGTTTTGTGAATATAGGGGTGGTGAAAGATATCGCCACCCCATCGCCCTTTTTCCCTAGGTAGAGCATGGGACCTTTGCCGCAATTTTTGGGTCATTTTATTCCACTCCATGAACACCGCCACTTTCGTTTTGCTCGGGCATTTTCCTTTGAGGGGTTTTTTCTTGGCCATGTTTCAAACAATTTTTAAAGTCTCTTAAAGGAGTCTTGACATCAAAGTGTGCCCCCAAAGCAGCAGCATGGGATGGTTTGTCTTTTTGGGATATAAAGCCCATTATAGAAAGTTGAGGCTTGCAAAGTTGGGAAATTTGGGTTTTTAGGGGGGGGGCCCCGGCCTAAGCAAGCCCTTTTAAAATCGAAACCCAAGTTTCTGGAGTGGTTTCATTTTCCAACTGAAAGGAACGATGTGATATCACCTAAACCGGGAGTTTTAGAAGGCGGAAAGTAATAGTCCAAAAATGTTTTTTTGCCGCTGGGTCCAAGTGTAATAGGTTCCGGGCCAAAGAACTAAACCACTGCCCCTTTTCCCCTTTAAAATGAAAGGAAATAGACGCCCAAATTTAGTGCCTTTATCGGATACCCCATTCTGTTTTTAAAAATTTAACACAAAAGCTAGGAAAATTTTTAAATATGAAACATGGGGGGTCCTGTCAGGTAATCCATCAAATTTGGATTGATTGTGGATCATATTCATTGTTTGAGGCCTTTACTTCAAAGTTGTTGGCCTCTATTGAGGGATCACTATAAAACCCATTCGGGACCACCCCCCAAAATAGGGGCCCAGGTACTGAAAACCCTTGTCCCCCCCAAAACCCCCCCCCCCCCCCCCCGGGCCGCCATTTCTTCTGTATGAGATTTTGCTGCTGTTCACTGATTGACTTTTTTTTTTTGTTCCCACTGAATTCCCCACCTTTTGCCCCGCGCTTTTCCCCTTCACTTTTACAGCAGGTTTAGCGCTCTTTAATTTCCTTCGATTGTTTTTTTCCCATCAATCTTGGGTCGAATTTAAAGGGGTTTAGAAAGAAGAAACTCCTTATCATAAACCCTTTTTGAAAACCAATTTTTAAATTGTTCCCTTTATTTCGAAAGTAAAACCCAAGGGATAACCCAAAAAGGGTAAAAAGAAGGGGAAATGGTCAAAAAAATTTGGTTTTTTTTTTTTTGGTTTTTTTTTTTTTTTTTGTGTTCTTAATTTTCGGCCCATTTTCCCCGGGAACGGCGCCCAAAAAATTGTTGAATTTTATCGCAAACACACAAATTTTTTAAACCTTTTTACTTTCCGACTCCCTTTCCTTTTTTCGATAATTAAAAGGGAAATGCACCCAAACGATTACAATAGGCCTTTGAGTTTAGTTCAGGTATTTTTTTTCCCCAAAGGAAACAGCAAGTACTAATACTAAATCAAATTTGGCTATCTAACCGCACAATTTCGGGTGAATGGATTTTTAAACCCAAAATTAAACCCAAAAAACCCCCTATCTTAAAAGAAAGAAATCAATGAATTTGCAAACAAAGAGTTAAAAATTTTCAAAATTTAATGTTCAAACGCGTTTTCCCCCCTTTACTACTCTGAACAGGGGGGAAACTAAAACCCAAGTTAATTTTTTCTTCCCAAAAACTAATTCCTAATCCTAACCGTA
>JBBMOL010004371.1:0-10431 GCA_037954665.1 Laguncularia racemosa | reverse complement strand
TGTCTCGCGCCCTAGGTTTTCTTCCTACCCACCTGTGTCGGTTTCGGGTACGGGTTTCCCCTTTTTTTAAAGGTCGTTCGAGCTTTTTGGGAGTTTTGGATGGGTTCTTCAGCGCCGTAGCGCCTGGTACTCGACTTTGGGTCGAGGTTTTTTTCTCTACCCCTTCTTACCCTGAAAAAGCAGGGACCCCTTTTGCGTCCTTGAACGAAAAACCATCTTTCGGCTACCTAGCCTCCTCCGTCCCTCGGGCCCAAAACAAGGGGTAGTACAGGAATATTCACCTGTTGTCCATCGACTACGCCTTTCGGCCTGATCTTAGGCCCTGACTCACCCTCCGTGGACGAACCTTGCGGAGGAACCCCTTGGTTTTCGGGGGGCTTTGGGATTCTCACCAATGTTTGCGTTACTCAACCCGACATTCTCGCTTCCGCTTCGTCCACCCTGCTCTCGCGGGGGCTTTCCTCAAAGGCGGAAACGCTCCCTCCGATGCATTTTTACTCCCACAGCTTCGGCAGATCGCTTAGCCCGTTCATCTTCGGCGCAAGAGCGCTCGATCAGTGAGTATTAGCACTTTTTTCAAGGGTGGCTGCTTTAGGCAAACCTCCTGGACTGTCTCTGCACCCTACCTCCTTTATCACTGAGCGGTCATTTAGGGGCCTTAGCTGGTGATCGGGTGTTTCCTCTCGCGATGAAGCTTATCCCCCATGTCTCACTGGCCGCCCTTTGACCCTATTATTTTGGGTCATATCTAGTTTTTCAGAGTTTGCCTCGATTTGGGTTTACGCTCTCGCGGCCCGCACCGAAACAGTGCTTTCCCCCTAGATGTCCAGTCAACTGCTGCGCCTAACGCATTTCGGGGAGAACCAGTAGTCTGGGTTCGAGTGGCATTTCACCCTAACCACAACTCATCCGTGATTCTTCAACATCAGTCGGTTCGGACCTCCACTTTGTTTCACCCAAGCTTCATCCTGGTCATGGATTGATCACCCAGGTTCGGGTCCATAAGCAGTGCAATTGCCCTATGAAGACTCGCTTTCGCTACGGCTCCGGTGGGGTTCCCTTAACCAAGCCACTGCCTATGAGTCGCCGGCTCATTCTTCAACAGGCACGCGGTCAGAGCCCTGGTTTTCCTCCCATGCTTGGGAGCTTACGGTTTCATGTTCTATTTCACTCCCGATGGGGGGTTCTTTTCACCCTTCCCTCCCGGTACTTACTTCGCTAGCGGTTACCCTGGTGTATTTAGCCTTGCAGGTGGTCCTTGCTGTTTACACACGGGATTCACGTGCCCCATGCTAATCGGGTCAGAGCGTAAGTAGTGATGCTTTCGGCTACTGGTCTACCACCATCTAGGGGTGCAGCACTCCACGCTTCGGCTAGCAGCACGACGCTTGTATTGATCTCCCGCAACCCGTTTTCACGGTTTAGGCTGCTCCAGTTTCGCTCGCCCCGCTATACGGGAATCGCTTTTGCCCTTTTCTTTTCCTCTGGCTACTAAGATGTTTCAGTTCGCCAGGTTGTCTCTTGCCTGCCATGGATTAGCTGCAGTTCGAAAGGTTGACCTATTCGGGAATCTCCGGATCTACGTTATTTTCAACTCCCCGAAGAGCATTTCGTCGATTACTACGCCCTCCCTCGTACCTCTGGGTGCCTAGGTATCACAACCGTAAGCCTTTCCTCGTTTGAACCTCGCCTTAACTTTAAGGGATATGCCATCATAGGTGCTGCTAAATGGAAGGTTCTTATCAAGTCCATGAAATGATAAATCATAGATCGAACTGCGATTCGGAAAAAATTGGGTGTATCATATAGCTTTCTACGGCTAAGTTCACCGGAGTTGGAGATAAGCGGACTGAACCCCCGCCTGACCCCTCCGCCCACGGGTAAACACGCCTCTCGGGCCCCCCGGCTGATTCTAACCATAGAGGCCCAACGATAGACAAATAACTCCCCCCGAAACAGCTTAAACTTTCATCGTACTGTGCTATCCATAAGTGCAACCTATTCTCAATATCTCCAAAGGGTGCTGAGTTGTATCCCATTCTAAACTAAGGATTCTAGTGGTTCCTGGGATCAGGTAAAGGAGAACCAGGACGGAGAGATTTCCCCCCCTTTCCGCCCGACTCTTTGTCTTATAGAATGATGGTTTTAAGAATGAGTGATTGCCCTTCTTCCGACCCTTACGCTCAACCTAGAGCGGTCGCTAATGGCGTTCCACTTATTGAACGGGATTCTTGTCGGTCCGTCCGCGGACCCATGGATGCCGAAGGCGTCCTTGGGTGATTCGTAGTTACTTACGGGGGTGGAGACGATGGGGTCGGTCCATTGGATTTTCCTTCCTTTTGCCGCATTTCGCTCAAAGGGTTGATGGGTGTGTGCATCAGCTGTTCGCAAGGCAAACTTGATCCTCTTCCCCAGGGATCCCAGATGAGGGAACCTAGGAGAGCCGCCGGCTCCAAACTTTCCGTCCATGGTACGATCCATACTAGATCTGACCAACTGCCCATCCTACCTCTCTACGTTCTTGACGACCATCTTTGTCTCAGTAGAGTCTTTCAGTGGCATGTTTCCGGTCCTCTTCCCCATTACTTAGTAAAAGTAGCACGGTTCAGGTACAGGATTACTATCATTACCGCCTGGACAAGTTAGCATCCCAACCGTAATCGCAACCGACCCAATTGCAGGTGCGCGAGCTCTACCAAACTCGAGCTATTATCCCCCCGAGCCTAAGTGGAGCATGCATGAAGGGAGTCAGATGCTTCTTCTATTCTTTCTTTCCTTGGCGCAGCTGGGCCATCTGACTTGAAACCCAGAGACCTCGCCCGGTGAAGTAATCATGACTACGGTTCCACCGATTGGGAGGAGAATCAATAGATTCCTTTTCGGGAAGCGATTCATCCTTCCCGAACGCAGCATACAAACTTCTCGTTGTACTGCGCTCTCCAATGTGTGACTCTTCTTCCCCCCTTCTTCTACATGGCAAGTCTTTGTGAAATAACTGCGATGAGAAGAAAAAAGAAGGCGTTTAGAGACCCTCCTGGCCCAACCCTTAGACCAACTTAAGATCCTTTTTCAAAACCTGTGACTCCATTTCGAGTCAAGAGGATCTAGATAAATAGGACTACATCCCATTGCACGATCGGGGGCGTTCTTAGTGACTGAGGGGTCGAAGACAAGAAGTGAGTTATTTATCAGCCAAGCATCTTCTTACGGCTAGATCCAATCTCCTGGTCCCCTGCGGAAAGGAAAAAAGAATTTCACCGTTCTTTCCTTTTCGGAAGGGAGGATTAGGAAAATCCTATTGATTGAGCTTTCTCAGACATCCGGGATAAGCGATGAAAAAAAAAAGGCTCAGAATTGGTATGATCCCTCCGTCACCCCAGAATGAAATGAAAGGGGCGATCTCGTAGTTCTTGGTCTGTGAAGATCGTTGTTAGTGCTCCATTTTTTTTTCCCATTGTGGCCAGAACCTGAAAACCTGTGCTCGAGAGCATAGCTGTCCATACACTGATAAGGGGGTGTATGGATTATCGAGAAGAGAGGGAGCATTGTGGTCCCCCCCGACCGCCCGGTCCCCACCAGTGAAATAGAAAGTTGTATCTACATTGATCTCACCCGAAATCGCCCCAATCTATCCTCCTGAGGAGGGGTTTGGTTTCAACCCGGTTCGAACAGGAGAATTAGCCATGCTAATGTGCTTGGATGATCCACACTCTCTGGTCAGGCGTGATGAGCAATTGACTATCCATGTGGCTTGAGAGCCCTACAGCCCCGGCACAACGACCGCTAATTATCAGTGGTCGCGCGCTCTACCACTAGAGCTAATAAGCCCGTCGTGCGGGCCTCCGCCGGGGCCGCTCCCCCCCGGCTATGTTCCAAAAAGCGAGAGAAACACCATCCCCCTCTTTCCTTTTTTTTGCCCACCATGTCGCACGCGGGAAGGGCATGGGGACGTCAACAAAAAGGGATCCTATCAACTTGTTCGACCTAGGTAATTAGCTCATGAGCTTGGTCTTACTTCACCGTTCGAGAAACGAAAGAAGACTTCCGTCTCCAAGTTTTAACTCAGATGTAGCTCGCCTCTTTTGGGTGTAAGCAATGTCAAACCAAAGTACCCAACAAGCATTAGCTCTCCTTGGAAATGGAGGTATCAAGCCGCACCTTCCAGGTACGGCTACATTGTTACGACTTCACTCCAGTCACTAGCCTGCCTTCGGCACCACCCTCCTTGCGGTTAAGGTAACGACTTCGGGCTTGGCCCGCTCCATAGTGTGACGGGCGTGGTGTGTACAAGGCCCGGGAACGAATTCACCGCAGATGCAGGCTCTGACCGGGATTACTAGCGAGGCCGGCTTCATGCAGGCGAGTTGCAGCCGCAATCCGAACTGAGGGACGGGTTTTTGGACGTCTAGCTCACCCTCGCGGGATCCCCGACCCTTTGTCCGGCCATTTGTAGCACGTGTGTTCGCCCAGGGCATAAGGGGCATGATGACTTACGTCATCCTCAACTTCCTCCGGTTATCACCGGCTCATTCTGTTAAGGGTTCCAAACTCAACGGTGGAACTAAACACGAGGGTTGCGCTCGTTGCGGGAACTTAAACCCAACACCCCTTTCGGCACGAGCTGACGACAGCCATTGCATCCACCCACCTGTGTCCGCGTTCCCGAAGGCACACCTCTCTTTCAGAGGATTCGCGGCATGTCAAGCCTGGTAAGGTTCTTCGCTTTGCATCGAATTTACCACATGCTCCCCGCTTGTGCGGGCCCCCCGTCAATTCCTTTTGAGTTTCATTCTTGCGAACGATACTCCCCAGGCGGGATACTAACGCGTGAGCTACAGCACTGCACGGGTCGATAAGAACAGCGCCCAGTATCATCGTTTACGGCTAGGACTACTGGGGTAATCTAATCCATTCGCTCCCCTAGCTTTCGTCTCTCTGTGTCAGTGTCGGCAGCTGAGTGCTCGGCCGTTGGTGTTCTTTCGATCTCTGCGCATTTCAACCGCTCCACCGGAAATTCCCTCTGCCCCTACCGTACTCAGATTGGTGTTTCACGCCTGTCCAGGGTTGGAGCCCTGGGATTTGACGGCGGACTTTAAAATGACACCTACAGACGCTTTACGCCAAAAATTTCATTCCGGATAACGCTTGCAATCTCTGTATTAACGCGGTGCTGGCACAGAGTTAAGCCGATGCTTATTCCCAGATACCGTCATTGCTTCTTCTCCGGGAAATAGAAGGTTCATGACCCGTGGGCCTTATACTCCACGCGGCATTGCCTCTTATCCATTTCATTCAGGGGAGTAATTTCCAAAATTAAAAAACCCGGGCTTGGTTTTAGGAAAAATCAGGCTCAAAACTGATGACTTCCACCCACGTACAAGGTGACCTCTACCCCCGGGAGTTATATCCCTTCCCCCGCTCCCATCAAGAAAAAAAATTAAAATGACTAATCCTAAAAAAAAAAGGGTCGAAAAACCCAAAAACGCCACTATTCTTGAAAAATTTTGGAGAGGGGGGCCTTTCGTTTGCCCTATTAGGGTTTCGAAAATAATAAAAAAAGGGAAATTCCCAAATTTTTCAACGGTTTTCCAAATCGGAAATAGGATTGAAAAACGGTTTCGGGGGCCAAATAATACTTGGGTTTCAAAAAAACCGTACGTTTTTCCCCGGATCTAAATCAAGCAGGTTTTTACATGAAGGAAGTTTTGGGTCAGCTTGTTCTTTTTTGGGAAAAACGGATAGGAAAAGGGGGGCGGAAATTTTTTAAAAAAAGAAATAGAGAAAATTCAAAACCCAAGTCACCGATGAAAAGGGAAAATCCCCCCTTCTTCGGGGCCCCAAAAAAGATTTTTACCTTTTTCCAAAGGGAAAATTTTTAAATTAAAATCTTTTTTCCCCTTTCCCAAAGATTTTGATGTGTTTCCCCGGGCGCCCTTTGAGACCCCGAAAAAAGGGAAAAATTTTCCTTTTCTTTTCTGGGGAACACATAAAATTATTCTTTCACTTACAAAAAAGGTTAAGGGTTTAACCCCCACCATTAATTTACTTTCATTTTTTGAATTTCAAGTAATAAAAATCCCGAAACAGAATTTGTAATTGCTACCCCCCCCCCCCCCCTCTTAAAACTAGCGGGCAAAGATTGCCCTCCCGGGGGGAAAAAGGTTTTAATTCTTGGGTATCAACACCGAGAGTCCAACTAAATTCCCATTGCCAAAACTCCGTGTTGTATATTTTAAAAAGAGGTTGATTTTTCCCTGCTTCTCCCCTGTAGAATCCTCTTCCCCGGCTGAGCCCCCTTTCCCCCTGGGTTTCCACAGAGAAAAAATGTAGGACGGGTCCCAAAAATTGAATCAGGGAAAAAAGGCTCATTTTGGGGCCGGGATCACTAACTAATCCTTTAATAGTTTTAGAAAAAAAATTTTTACTAATAAAATTTGAAAAGAACTGTCTTTTCTGTATACTTTCCCCCGGGTTTCCGGGGGGGGGGGGGTTTTGGTTTTTTACCCCGGGGGGCCAATTTCGATCGGATAATTTTTAAAAAGGAATTATCCCTTTAAACAAAACATGGTCAATCGAAAAGGATTTTCCGAAGACCCCCTAAAAGGGCACAAAAAGCCAAGGATTTTTTCAGAAATGGATTCCTTTTCGAAGAGTGAAACCGGGGCCATGGAAAAGGGGCTAAACACTAACCCGTTAATTTGGGAAATAACCATTCGGTTTTTCCCTTTGGGAGGTATCGGAAAGGAATTGGAAGGGTTTTTAAATATCAAATTCATACAGTTTAAAAAAAAGAAAAGGGGTTCTCTATTGATTCAAAAGGCTGTACCTTGTGGATAGAGAAAGAGGAAAAAACGGAAGAATTTCACTCACATAGTACTTTTGATCGAATAATCAATCTGATTTATTTCGTAACCCTCGCTCAATGAGAAAATGGGTCAGATTCTACAGGATCAAACTATGGGACTTAAGGAATGACGGAAGGGAATAAAAAGAAATAAAAAAAAAAGGGAAAAAAATAATCAAAAAAGAAGTAAATAAAAATGAAGTAGAAGAACCAGATTTCAAATGAGCAATTCAAACTTGAAAAAGGATCTTTCTAATTCTCGAAGAATGAGGGGCAAGGGGAGTGATCGAGGAAGATCTCTTGTTCCTTATTATAAGATCGTGATTGGATCCGCAGATGTTTGGTATAAAGAATAATCTTTATCCTTTGAGAATAATCAAAAATGGTAAAGTGTTCAATTAGCATGAAAAGTAAACTGAATTGGTCCTAGTTACTCTTCGGGACGGAGTGGAACGAAGGGAGGAGATTCTCGAACGAGGAAAAAGACCCAATGACTTCGAAAGATTGAACGAGGGCCCGTATGAGGATGAAATTCATGTTACGGTTCTGTAGAGTGGCGTGTGAGTGTGACTTATCTGTCAACTTTTCCACTATCACCCCAAAAAATCAAAACTCTGCCTTTCGTAAAGTAGCCAGAGTACGATTCACCTCTGGATTTGAATATCAACGGCTTATATACCTGGTATGGCCATAATTCACAAGAACATTCTGTAGTCTTAGTTAAGAGGGGGAAGGGTTAAGGATTACCCCCCCGTTGTGAGCTATCCACATTGTTCGAGGAAACCCTAGATGCTGTCGGAGTAAGGATCGTCAAACAAGGGCGTTTTCTAGTGCGTTGTAGATTTTATCCAAGACTGTATCATTTGATGATACCATGTGAATCGTAGAAACATGTGAAGGTGTATGGCTAACCAATACGAAGTTTCTTTAAGGGGACTGGAGCAGGCTACCATGAGAAAAAGATTTCTTTTCTAAGAGATTCGAGGATCGGAACTATTATATGTCCAAGGTCCATATGAATAATTTCAGAGGTTTTCTCCTGGACTTTGTCCGTGTCAACAAACTAATTCGAATGCCTCGACTTTTTTAGAACAGGTCGAGTCAAATTAGCATGATTCGAAGCACTTTTTTTATTTTTACACTATTTCGGAAACCCAAGGGACTCAATCGTTATGGATATGTAAAAATACAGGCCCGGATTTCCATTCCTAGCAGGAAAGGGGGGAAACGGTTACTCATTTTAAAGTGAGGTAAAAACAGAATTCCATAATCGATCTCTTGGATACATATAGAATTTCTGTGGAAAGCCGTATTCTGATGAAAGTCGTTATGTACGGCTTGGAGGGAGATCTTTCTTTTCATATCTTTCGAGATCCACCCTACAATATGGGGTTCAAAAAGCCAAATAAATGATTTTAGCCCCTTTATAATAAGAAAACTGATTCTTGAATCCCTTTCACGCTCATGTCACGTCGAGGTACTGCAGAGAAAAAACTGCAAAATCCGATCCCAATTTATCGTAATGATTAGTTTAACATGTGGTTAACCGTATTCTGAAACACGGAAAAAATTCTTTGGCTTATCAAATTATCTATCGAGCCATGAAAAAGATTCAACAAAAGACAGAAACAACACTAGCCGTTTTACGTAAGCAATAGTGGAGTAACTCCCGATTATAGAGTAAAAGCAAGAAGTGTGGGCGGATCGACTCATCAAGTTCCCATAGAATAGGATCAACACATGGGAAAAGCACTTGCCAATTCGTTGGTGATTAGGGGCATCCCGAAAAGTCGGGTCGAAATAGGCTTTCAAAATTAAGTTCCGAATTGTGGATGCTGCTAAGGGAGTGGGGCGATTGCCTTACGCAATAAGGATGAGACCATAGAATGGCAGAGGCAAATAGAGACTTTTGCGCATTTTCGTTTATCCATGAGCGAGGATCTTTATAGACACATAGATCGTGGATCCATAATCTCGATCGGAAAGATTCATAGAAAAGAAAAGAATCGGAATTGATCGATATATTTCTCGCAAAAAACAAAAAAAGTAACGAAAAGATGAAACATAATTCTGGAATCAACTAAGCCCTTCGGGGGCTTGCTTAAGAATAAGAAAGGAGGGGGGGGGGGGGGGGAAAATATCCTCATGGAAATTACCTGAATAAGGGTTTGATTTATTCATGGGGATTCCGTAAATATTCCATTCCAAAAAATAGAAAGATTCGAACGAATTGTAATTTTTTTGGAGATTGGATGCGGTTACTAATTCATGATCTGGCATGTACAGAATGAAAACCTCATTCTCGATTCTACGAGATTTTTATGAAAGCCTTTCTTTTGTTCTTTTCGATGGAAGTTTTTTTTTTTCCCAGAATGTATCCAAATTTTTTGGCCTAATTCTTTTCTGATGTCGATTCAACCTGTCAAAAAGATTCCCTTGGTTATATTTATTCTTCAACAAGTTTAGTAATGGTAACGGCCCTATTTTTCCCGAGGGGAGAGAAAACCCTTTGTTTCTTTTCAGAATTTTTCCAAAACGAACAATTTCAAAAAAATCTTTCAATTTTTTATTTTACTATGTTCAATCTATGTTTTCCCTTATCCGTAGAGTACATTGAATGTCAGAAATGGCTATAACAGGTTTCTGTTATTGTTTAAAGCTACTTGAGGATGTTTTTATGCGGTGCTAACGTTTAATAACTATTTTTTAGCTCCCGAATTTTCGTTTATGCTCTACCTTTTTGGATATACCAAAAAGAGTACGGTTAAGAGGCTCTATGAAATATTTACTATTCGCTTTCTATTTGGTATGGTTTCCTTGGCTATATGGTTCTCCGGGGGGAATCGACTTCAAGAAATGTGAATGGTCTTATCAATACCAAATTATAAAATCCCAGGAATTTCAATTGCGCTTATATTCTCACTGTAGGAAAATTTGGTTCAAAACTTTCCCAGCCCCTTTTTCATAATGGACTTGACGTTTTTGAAGGAGTGCGGTTCGTTCGAAAAATTCCCACCCTCTTATCTTCTCGGGGTTTGGAATTTTCAAAATCCCGGAATGAGAAAAGGGAAAGCTATCCCCTCGGACCAAGACAGAACTTTTACTTGTTAAATAACAAATTTAAGGGAAAGCAGGGTCAGGAACAACGAACTCTTTATGATAAACAGATCTTTTGCAAATTGGTTTTTTAGGGTAGTTCTACAAAAGGGTCGGACTAATGACGTATACAAAATTGAATTTCGGTGTAATGTACATAGTTGGTTTCATCCTTCAGGACTACGATGTAATAGGAGATCCGTCGAAAAAGGGTCACCCTAAAATGATCATCTCATGGCTTTGGAACGAATCAAATAGATGGTTCGATTTCTCAATCTTTCTGACTTGCTCCCACGGAACCCAAAGGGCGAAAAGATTTAAAAAAATCGTTTCAAACCACTGATGAAAGGATTCCTCGAAAAGTTAAGGATTAGTAACCTTTTTTGAAATCGATCGGTTTATACTCGCGAGGAAGGGAATCAAAAAAAAAAGAAGTGAGTTCTTCTTTTTTTTATCATTAGGAGCCCTGCGAGTGAAAGTCTAAAGCACGG
>JBBMOL010004370.1:0-10433 GCA_037954665.1 Laguncularia racemosa | reverse complement strand
TATCTTCGCTACAAATGTTGTCAACGTTGTTGCTGCCATCGCGATAAAATGTCACGGCACAATTTTAATCACTCTATGTATTGTCACTATAAATGTCCATGTCGTTACTCAAACAAAGTGCTGCAATTACCACTACAACAAATGTTGTCGTGCAAATATTGTCACTACAAACATTCTAACCACAAATATCATTGCGGCAGTTGTCACCGCAAATATTGTCGTCACAAACATAGCTGCTACAAATATCATCGCAACAAATGTTGTCAACGTTGTTGCTGCCATCGCGATGAAAATGTCACGGCCACAATTTTAATCACTCTATGTATTGTAACTATAAATTCCAATGTCGTTACTCAAATAAAATAGCTGCAATTTTTTTTTTTTTTTTTTTTTTTTACAAACATAGCTGCTACAAATATCTTCGCTACAAATGTTGTCAACGTTGTTGCTGCCATCGCGATGAAAATGTCACGGCCACAATTTTAATCACTCTATGTATTGTCACTATAAATTTCCAAGTCGTTACTCAAAAAAGTTGCTGCAATTACCACGACAACAAATGTTGTCGCTGCAAATATTGCACTACAAACATTCTAACCACAAATATCATTGCGGCAGTTGTCACCGCAAATATTGTCGTTACAAACATAGCTGCTACAAATATCATCGCTACAAATGTTGTCAACGTTGTTGCTGGCCATCGCGATAAAAATGTCACGGCTACAATTTTAATCACTCTATGTATTGTCACTATAAATGTCCATGTCGTTACTCAAAAAAGTAGCTGCAATAAAATTGTCGTTACAAACATAGCTGCTACAAATATCTTCGCTACAAATGTTGTCAACGTTGTTGCTGCCATCGCGATGAAAATGTCACGGCCACAATTTTAATCACTCTATGTATTGTCACTATAAATTCCATGTCGTTACTCAAACAAGTAGCTGCAATTACCACACAACAAATGTTGTCGTCGAAAATATTGTCACTACAAACATTCTAACCACAAATATCATTGCGGCAGTTGTCAACGCAAATATTGTCGTTACAAACATAGCTGCTACAAATATCTTCGCTACAAATGTTGTCAACGTTGTTGCTGCCATCGCGATAAAAAATGTCACGGCCACAATTTTAATCACTCTATGTATTGTCACTATAAATATCCATGTCGTTACTCCAAGAAAGTAGCTGCAATTACCACTACAACAAATGTTGTCGTCGAAAATATTGCCACTACAAACATTCTAACCACAAATATCATTGCGGCAGTTGTCACCGCAAATATTGTCGTTACAAACATAGCTGCTACAAATATCTTCGCTACAAATGTTGTCAACGTTGTTGCTGCCATCGCGATGAAAATGTCACGGCCACAATTTTAATCACTCTATGTATTGTAACTATAAATTTCCAATCGTTACTCAAAAAAGTGCTGCAATTACCACTACAACAAATGTTGTCGTCGCAAATATTGTCACTACAAACATTCTAACCACAAATATCATTGCGGCAGTTGTCACCGCAAATATTGTCGTTACAAACATAGCTGCTACAAATATTTCGCTACAAATGTTGTCAACGTTGTTGCTGCCATCGCGATAAAATGTCACGGCCACAATTTTAATCACTCTATGTATTGTCACTATAAATGTCCAAGTCGTTACTCAAACAAAGTAGCTGCAATTACCACTGACAACAAATGTTGTCGTCGAAATATTGCACTACAAACATTCTAACCACAAATATCATTGCGGCAGTTGTCAACCGCAAATATTGTCGTTACAAACATAGCTGCTACAAATATCATCGCAACAAATGTTGTCAACGTTGTTGCTGCCATCGCGATAAAAATGTCACGGCACAATTTAATCACTCTATGTATTGTCACTATAAATGTCCATGTCGTTACTCAAACAAAGTAGCTGCAATTACCACGACAACAAATGTTGTCGTCGAAAATATTGCCACTACAAATATTCTAACCACAAATATCATTGCGGCAGTTGTCACCGCAAATATTGTCGTTACAAACATAGCTGCTACAAATATCTTCGCTACAAATGTTGTCAACGTTGTTGCTGCCATCGCGATGAAAATGTCACGGCCACAATTTTAATCACTCTATGTATTGTCACTATAAATGTCCATGTCGTTACTCAAACAAAGTGCTGCAATTACCACTACAACAAATGTTGTCGTCGCAAAATATTGCCTACTAAACATTCTAACCAAAATATCATTGCGGCAGTTGTCACCGCAAATATTGTCGTTACAAACATAGCTGCTACAAATATCTTCGCTAACAAATGTTGTCAACGTTGTTGCTGCCATCGCGATGAAAATGTCACGGCCACAATTTTAATCACTCTATGTATTGTCACTATAAATTCCAATGTCGTTACTCAAACAAATGTCTGCAATTACCACTACAACAAATGTTGTCGTCGAAAATATTGCCACTACAAACATTCTAACCACAAATATCATTGCGGCAGTTGTCACCGCAAATATTGTCGTTACAAACATAGCTGCTACAAATATCTTCGCTACAAATGTTGTCAACGTTGTTGCTGCCATCGCGATGAAAATGTCACGGCCACAATTTTAATCACTCTATGTATTGTCACTATAAATTTCCAAGTCGTTACTCAAAAAAAGTTGCTGCAATTACCACTACAACAAATGTTGTCGCTGCAAATATTGTCACTACAAACATTCTAACCACAAATATCATTGCGGCAGTTGTCAACGCAAATATTGTCGTTATAAACATAGCTGCTACAAACATCATCGCAACAAATGTTGTCAACATTGTTGCTGGCATCGCGATAAAAATGTCACGGCTACAATTTTAATCACTCTATGTATTGTCACTATAAATGTCCATGTCGTTACTCAAACAATGTAGCTGCAATTACCACGACAACAAATGTTGTCGTCGAAAATATTGCCACTACAAACTTTCTAACCACAAATATCATTGCGGCAGTTGTCACCGCAAATATTGTCGTTACAAACATAGCTGCTACAAATATCATCGCTACAAATGTTGTCAACGTTGTTGCAGCCATCGCGATGAAAATGTCACGGCCACAATTTTAATCACTCTATGTATTGTCACTATAAATGTCCATGTCGTTACTCAAACAAAGTAGCTGCAATTACCACTACAACAAATGTTGTCGTCGAAAATATTGGCTCTATAAACATTCTAACCACAAATATCATTGCGGCAGTTGTCACCGCAAATATTGTCGTTACAAACATAGCTGCTACAAATATCTTCGCTACAAATGTTGTCAACGTTGTTGCTGCCATCGCGATAAAAATGTCACGGCCACAATTTTAATCACTCTATGTATTGTCACTATAAATGTCCATGTCGTTACTCAAACAAAGTAGCTGCAATTACCACGACAACAAATGTTGTCGTCGAAATGTTTCGCTGCAATATTGTCACTACAAACATTCCAACCACAAATATCATTGCGGCAGTTGTCAACGCAAATATTGTCATTACAAACATAGCTGCAGCAAATATCTTCGCTACAAATGTTGTCAACGTTGTTGCTGCCATCGCGATGAAAATGTCACGGCCACAATTTTAATCACTCTATGTATTGTCACTATAAATATCCATGTAGTTACTCAAAAAGTGTGCAATTACCACTACAACAAATGTTGTCGTGCAAATATTGCCCTACAAACTTCTAACCAAAATATCATTGCGGCAGTTGTCACCGCAAATATTGTCGTTACAAACATAGCTGCTACAAATATCTTCGCTACAAATGTTGTCAACGTTGTTGCTGCCATCGCGATGAAAATGTCACGGCCACAATTTTAATCACTCTATGTATTGTCACTATAAATTTCCATGTCGTTACTCAAATAAAATCGTGCAATTACCAACAACAAATGTTGTCGTCGAAAATATTGCCCTACAAACATTCTAACCACAAATATCATTGCGGCAGTTTGTCACCGCAAATATTGTCGTTACAAACATAGCTGCTACAAATATCTTCGCTACAAATGTTGTCAACGTTGTTGCTGCCATCGCGATGAAAATGTCACGGCACAATTTTAATCACTCTATGTATTGTCACTATAAATTCCAGTCGTTACTCAAAAAAGTTGCTGACAATTACCACTACAACAAATGTTGTCGCTGAAAATATTGCCACTACAAACATTCTAACCACAAATATCATTGCGGCAGTTGTCACCGCAAATATTGTCGTTACAAACATAGCTGCTACAAATATCTCGCTACAAATGTTGTCAACGTTGTTGCTGCCATCGCGATGAAAATGTCACGGCACAATTTTAATCACTCTATGTATTGTCACTATAAATTTCCATGTCGTTACTCAAAAAAGTAGCTGCAATTACACTACAACAAATGTTGTCGTCGAAAATTGTCACTACAAACATTCTAACCACAAATATCATTGCGGCAGTTGTCACCGCAAATATTGTCGTTACAAACATAGCTGCTACAAATATCTTCGCTACAAATGTTGTCAACGTTGTTGCTGCCATCGCGATGAAAATGTCACGGCCACAATTTTAATCACTCTATGTATTGTCACTATAAATGTCCATGTCGTTACTCAAACAAAGTGGCTGCAATTACCACTACAACAAATGTTGTCGTTGCAAATATTGTCACTACAAACATTCTAACCAAAATATCATTGCGGCAGTTGTCACCGCAAATATTGTCGTTACAAACATAGCTGCTACAAATATCTTCGCTACAAATGTTGTCAACGTTGTTGCTGCCATCGCGATGAAAATGTCACGGCCACAATTTTAATCACTCTATGTATTGTCACTATAAATTCCATGTCGTTACTCAAAAAAAGTAGCTGCAATTACCACTCAACAAATGTTGTCGTCGAAAATATTGCACTACAAACATTCTAACCACAAATATCATTGCGGCAGTTGTCACCGCAAATATTGTCGTTACAAACATAGCTGCTACAAATATCTTCGCTACAAATGTTGTCAACGTTGTTGCTGCCATCGCGATGAAAATGTCACGGCCACAATTTTAATCACTCTATGTATTGTCACTATAAATTTCCATGTCGTTACTCAAACAAAGTTGCTGCAATTACCACTACAAACAAATGTTGTCGTGCGAAATATTGTCCACTACAAACATTCTAACCACAAATATCATTGCGG
This sequence comes from Laguncularia racemosa, assembly GCA_037954665.1. Taxonomy (NCBI): domain Eukaryota; kingdom Viridiplantae; phylum Streptophyta; class Magnoliopsida; order Myrtales; family Combretaceae; genus Laguncularia; species Laguncularia racemosa. Next base: position 5,231 of record JBBMOL010004370.1, on the reverse strand, counting down.
CAGTTGTCACCGCAAATATTGTCGTTTACAAACATAGCTGCTACAAATATCATCGCACAAATGTTGTCAACGTTGTTGCTGCCATCGCGATGAAAATGTCACGGCCACAATTTTAATCACTCTATGTATTGTCACTATAAATGTCCATGTCGTTACTCAAAAAAGTAGCTTGCAATTACCACTACAACAAATGTTGTCGTCGAAAATATTGCACTACAAACATTCTAACCAAATATCATTGCGGCAGTTGTCACGCAAATATTGTCGTTACAAAACATAGCTGCTACAAATATCTTCGCTACAAATGTTGTCAACGTTGTTGCTGCCATCGCGATGAAAATGTCACGGCCACAATTTTAATCACTCTATGTATTGTCACTATAAATTTCCAGTCGTTACTCAAAAAAAGTTGCTGCAATTACCACTACAACAAATGTTGTCGCTGCAAATATTGTCACTACAAACATTCTAACCACAAATATCATTGCGGCAGTTGTCACGCAAATATTGTCGTTACAAACATAGCTGCTACAAATATCTCGCTACAAATGTTGTCAACGTTGTTGCTGCCATCGCGATGAAAATGTCACGGCCACAATTTTAATCACTCTATGTATTGTCACTATAAATTCCAAGTCGTTACTCAAAAAAAGTGCTGCAATTACCACTACAACAAATGTTGTCGTCAAATATTGCACTACAAACATTTAACCACAAATATCATTGCGGCAGTTGTCACGCAAATATTGTCGTTACAAACATAGCTGCTACAAATATCTTCGCACAAATGTTGTCAACGTTGTTGCTGCCATCGCGATGAAAATGTCACGCCACAATTTTAATCACTCTATGTATTGTCACTATAAATTCCAAGTCGTTACTCAAAAAAAGTTGCGCAATTACCACTACAACAAATGTTGTCGCTGCAAATATTGTCACTACAAACATTTAACCACAAATATCATTGCGGCAGTTGTCAACGCAAATATTGTCGTTACAAACATAGCTGCTACAAATATCATCGCTACAAATGTTGTCAACGTTGTTGCTGCCATCGCGATAAAAATGTCACGGCTACAATTTTAATCACTCTATGTATTGTCACTATAAATGTCCATGTCGTTACTCAAACAAAGTAGCTGCAATTACCACTACAACAAATGTTGTCGTCGAAAATATTGCCACTACAAACATTCTAACCACAAATATCATTGCGGCAGTTGTCACCGCAAAATATTGTCGTTACAAACATAGCTGCTACAAAATATTTCGCTACAAATGTTGTCAACGTGTTGCTGCGCCATCGCGATAAAAATGTCACGGCCACAATTTTAATCACTCTATGTATTGTCACTATAAATGTCCATGTCGTTACTCAAACAAAGTAGCTGCAATTACCACTACAACAAATGTTGTCGTCGAAAATATTGCCACTACAAACATTCTAACCACAAATATCATTGCGGCAGTTGTCACCGCAAATATTGTCGTTACAAACATAGCTGCTACAAATATCATCGCAACAAATGTTGTCAACGTTGTTGCTGCCATCGCGATGAAAATGTCACGGCCACAATTTTAATCACTCTATGTATTTTAACTATAAATTTCCAATTCGTTACTCAAATAAAATAGCTGCAATTACCACTGCAACAAATGTTGTCGTCGAAAATATTGCCACTACAAACATTCTAACCACAAATATCATTACGGCAGTTGTCACCGCAAATATTGTCGTTACAAACATAGCTGCTACAAATATCTTCGCTACAAATGTTGTCAACGTTGTTGCTGCCATCGCGATGAAAATGTCACGGCCACAATTTTAATCACTCTATGTATTGTCACTATAAATTTCCAACTCGTTACTCAAAAAAAGTTGCAGCAATCACCAATGCAACAAATGTTGTCGCTGCAAATATTGTCACTACAAACATTCTAACCACAAATATCATTGCGGCAGTTGTCAACGCAAATATTGTCGTTATAAACATAGCTGCTACAAACATCATCGCAACAAATGTTGTCAACATTGTTGCTGGCATCGCGATAAATATGTCACGGCTACAATTTTAATCACTCTATGTATTGTCACTATAAATGTCCATGTCGTTACTCAAACAATGTAGCTGCAATTACCACGACAACAAATGTTGTCGTCGAAAATATTGCCACTACAAACTTTCTAACCACAAATATCATTGCGGCAGTTGTCACCGCAAATAATGTCGTTACAAACATAGCTGCTACAAATATCATCACTACAAATGTTGTCAACGTTGTTGCAGCCATCGCGATGAAAATGTCACGGCCACAATTTTAATCACTCTATGTATTGTCACTATAAATGTCCATGCCGTTACTCAAACAAAGTAGCTGCAATTTCCACTACAACAAATGTTGTTGTCGAAAATATTGGCTCTATAAACATTCTAACCACAAATATCATTGCGGCATTTGTCACCGCAAATATTGTCGTTACAAACATAGCTGCTACAAATATTTTCGCTACAAATGTTGTCAACGTTGTTGCTGCCATCGCGATGAAAATGTCACGGCCACAATTTTAATCACTCTATGTATTGTCACTATAAATGTCCATGTCGTTACTCAAACAAAGTAGCTGCAATTACCACGACAACAAATGATGTCGACGAAAATATTGCCACTACAAACATTCTAACCACAAATATCATTGCGGCAGTTGTCACCGCAAATATTGTCGTTACAAACTTAGCTGCTACAAATATCTTCGCTACAAATGTTGTCAACGTTGTTGCTTCCATCGCGATGAAAATGTCACGGCCACAATTTTAATCACTCTATGTATTGTCACTATAAATTTCCAAGTCGTTACTCAAAAAAAGTTGCTGCAATTACCACTACAACAAATGTTGTCGCTGCAGATATTGTCACTACAAACATTCCAACCACAAATATCATTGCGGCAGTTGTCAACGCAAATATTGTCATTCACAAACATAGCTGCAGCAAATATCTTCGCTACAAATGTTGTCAACGTTGTTGCTGCCATCGCGATGAAAATGTCACGGCCACAATTTTAATCACTCTATGTATTGTCACTATAAATTTCCAAGTCGTTACTAAAAAAGTTGCGCAATACCATGAACAAATGTTTCCTTAATTTGTCACTACAAACATTCTAACCACAATATCATGCCAGTTGCAGCAAATAATTGTCTTACAAATTGCTGCAAAATTCTTGCTACAAATTTCCAACGTATTCTGCATGCGATGAAATGTCACGCACAATTTTAATCACTCTATGATTGTCACTATAAATTGTGTTATCAAAAAGTAGCTGCATCCACTATAACAAATTGTCCGAAATATCCTCTACAAATTCTAAATCAAATCTTTCAAGTAGCGCAATTACTGCGTTAAACATAGTCTACAAATATCTTCGCACAAATTTTAACGTGTTGTCCACGCAATGAAAATCACGGCACAATTTATCACTAGTATTGTCACTTATTGTGTACTCCAAAAAGTACCAATACTACACAAATGTTGTCGCAAATATTTCCACAAAACATTCTAACCACAATATGCGCAGTGTAAACGCAAATATGTCGTTACAAAATGTACTACAAATATCTCTACAAATGTTTAACTTTAGCTGCATCGCGATAAAATGTCACGGCACAATTTTAATCACTTATGTATTGCACTTAAATTCATGTGTTACTCAAAAAGTGCCCATACCACTAAACAAGTTTTATCTCAATATTGTACTATAAACATTTAACCAAAAAATCAATTGCGCAGTTGCACGCAAATATTTCTTACAACAACTCTACAAATATTTCGCTACAAGTTGTCAACGAATTTGTCTACCATGCGATAAAAATCACGCAAAATTTTTCACTTTGTTGTGCTATAGATCAATGTTACCGAACAATTTAATTCACTCAACAATGTTGTCGTTATATACCAAAACATTCTACCAAAATATCATTGCCAGTTGTCACGCAAATATTGTTCAACATAACTCTACAATCTCAAAACAAATGTTGCAACGTTGTTCTGCATCGCGATAAAAATCACGGCCACAATTTTAATCACTCTATTGTTGTACATAAATTTCCATGTACTTCAAAACAAAGTTCTGCATTACAACTACAAAAATGTTGTCTCAAAAAATTTCAATAACATTCACAAATAATATCATTGCGGCAGTTGTCACGCAAATATTGTCGTTACAAACATGCTAAAATTTCGCACAAATGTTGTCAATATTGTTGCCATCGCGATGAAAATGTCACGCCACAATTTAATCACTCATTTTATCACTTAATTGTCAAATGTCGTTACTCAAAAAAGTAGCTGCAATTACCACTAAAAATGTTGTCGTCGAAAATATGGCCTTCAAACATTCTAACCACAAATATTGCGTCATCACCGCAAATATTGTCGTTCAAAAGCTGCTACAAATTTTCGCCAATGTTGTCAACGTTGTTGTGCCATCGCATGAAAATGTCACGGCACAATTTAATTCCTATGTATTGTCAAAAATTTCCAACGCTTACAAAAAGTAGTGATTACTTCACAAAATGTTGTCGCGCAAATATTGCACTACAAACTTTCTAACACAAATACATTGCATTGTCAAAGCAAATATTGTCGTACAAACTAGCTGCATACAAATACATGCTACAAATTTGTCAACGTTTTGCTGCCATCGTATAAAAATACAGCCAATTTAATCACTCTATGTATTGTCTATAAATTTCCATGCGTACTAAAAAAGTCTGCAATTACACTGCAACAAATGTTGTCGTTGAAAATTTGCCTACAAACATTCAACCACAAATTATCACGGAGTTGTCAACAAATATTGTCGTCACAAAACATGCTCTACAAATATATCGTTACAAATGTTGTCAACGTTGTTCTAGCCATCGCTAAAATGTCCGCTACAATTTTAATCACTCTATGTATTGTCACTATAAATGTCCATTCGTTACTAAAAAAGTAGCTGCTTACCACGAAACAAATGTTGTCGTCGAAAATATGCCACTACAAACATTCTAACCACAATAGTTGCGGCAGTTGTCACGCAAATTTTTTCAAACATGCTTACAAATACTTTCGCACAAATGTTGTCAACATTGTTACTGCCATCGCGATAAAAATGTCACGGCACAATTTAACACTCTATGTATTGTCACTAAAATGTCCATGTCGTTATCAAACAAAAGCTGCAATTA
>JBBMOL010004369.1:0-10436 GCA_037954665.1 Laguncularia racemosa | reverse complement strand
TCATGTTAGGGGGGGTCTGTTGAACCTCCAGAACAAACCATAGCACGCTTCGTCTCAGGTTTGAAATATGAAATAACATGTGTTGTTGAGCTGCAGCACTATATTACACTGATGAGGCTATTCAGTTGGCCTTGAAAGTAGAGAGACAAAGGAGGTCCAACTTGTTTAGGGCTCCCGAGCAGTAGGCTGACAATCGATCAGGGGAACAAAAGCGGTAGGTGAGGCAAGTGGACAAAACTCCCCACACTATTATTAGAGAAAATTTACTACTGGGAAGGGTAAAGAGGTAATAACTCCAGATGTTAGGCAGACTGTTCCCGGATCTACTAGTGGAAAGGCGCGCCAGATCAGGTGCTTTAAATGCATGAGATTTGGGCATATGGCAGCACAGTGTCCAAATAATGAGGTGATGACTATTATGGAGGGCACTGGGGAGGATGTTGTGGATGACCATGAACAGATTGAACCTACAGATTTACCAACGGCACTGTAGGAGTATTATGATGACCGGATACAAACACACATGAGGAGCGTACAAGTGAACAATAATCTACCCATTAATGTGTTACACAAGGTTCTAACTATATCTCCTGATACTAAAGACATTCTAGAGGGAGAACATATTTCACACCTCTTATAGAATCAGAGGTAACCTTTGTGTACTCATCATTGATAGTGGTAGTTGCACAAATGTTATATTTGCTACCATTGGTAGACAAATTACATCTATCTACTATTCCACATCCTAGCCCTTATAACTTGCATTAGCTGGATAATCGATGTGGTATGTATGTTACACGTAGGCGAAGGTTCCTATGAATGTCGGGCAAAAATATCATGATGAGATTCTGTGTGATGTAGTCCCATATGCATGCATTCCATTTACTGTTGGGTCGGCTTTGGTTATTTGATAGGCGAGTGTTACATGATGGGTTTTAAAACACCTACATGTTCAGCATGGGCGAATCTCGCATAGTTCTGTCACCAATGACTCCATCTGAGGTATACGGGTTTCAGGAACAGATCAAAACTCCATCCATTACATTTGATAGACGGAAGAGCAGGACAATAGAGACATTAGGGTTCAGTTCCAAAACTGATCCTCTAGATTTGAGGGCAAATCTTTTAGAAGCCAAGGAGATGATGGGAAAATTTCTGGCACTACTGACACTCTCAGAACTCGATTTGGATGATGATCTAAATCACTGATATTTTATGTTATTTCTTTTCATCTAATAATTATTTGAGAAATAATCTTACAGGTACAGTAATAATTCTCCATGGGATGCCAATATGTCCTACACTAGTCTATGGACACGGGACATCTTCAGAATTACAATCAAAGATCCACTGCGATTGTTTCCACTCGAAGCATTGGCTCATGAAGACTTATGATGTTTTGTACTTTGTAATTCTTTTATGGACTATTTTATTTTGTAATTTTTCTTTTGGGACACTTTCATTTTATTGTAATTTTCATTTAGGACTAGCCATCTTAAAAGTGGCAAACTTGTAATTTTGACCATTTTCTAACCCTAGGAGTAGCAAGTATAAATACTTGCTTATGATAGGGTTTGAGGGGCATTTTTGCAGATTAAACACTTCACTTAACATGAGAGGGCTTAGGGTTTCCTAATTCCAAATTCTCTTATCAATTTCAATTTTCAAGAGTTGAAATTGTGGCGAGTGCAACAATTTGAAACTGTGAGTCATATCAATTTCTTTCATTGTTGTTTTTCATTTCATCTCTAGTGAGTCATATCTAGGGTTGATTTAGAGTTTCTTGGACATATTTGTGATCGCAATTTGTAAACAATTATCTTGTTTAAGATTGATTGTTCTTTAGTACTTGAATCAATATCATTTTATTGTTGGCGTGCTTTGGAATTGAAGGGGAAGTTGATATCACGGTTTTGATCAATCCATTTTGATTTGAATTCATGTGGATTTCAATTATTCTTGTTGTTATATGGTAAGATTACATATATGGATTGCAATTGCATCATTTGATCTTTGGTTTTCATCAAATTTCCAAAGGGGTTTCACGTAAATTATTAACCAATTGGACCGGTTTGTATTTGAGTTGTGGTTTGTTTTCTTTGATTCATTTGATTGTGCTTATACTTGGTTTTGAGAACATTAGATCTTAAAAACAAATATCATCAAATTTGGATGAGGGAAGGAGACGAGTGGAAGACCGCTTTTTAAAACATGCCATGGACTGTACGAATGGATGGTTATGCTATTTGGTTTGAATAATGCTCTAGCCATTTATAAGATTAATGAATCATGTAATGAAGAAATTTCTAGGTAAATTTGTTGTTGTTTAGTTTCATGATATTCTGATATACAACAAAAGCCTAGAAAAATCATGTGGAGCACCTTTAGGCAGTATTTTAAGTCTTGAGGGCATAACAACTATTTGCAATCTCTAGAAATGTTCCTTCTACCAAACTAAGGTAACATTTTTAGGTTTTATTGTATCTGGTTTGGTGTTAGGGTTGATGAGGGAAAGTGAGGGCTATTAGAGAATGGCCAACACCAAAATCAGTCGCAGAGGTAAGGAGTTTCCATATACTAGCATGATTTTATAGGCGCTTTGTCCATAATTTTAGTAATATTGTAAGTCCATTAACAAAATTGACTAAGAAAAATGTTCCTTTCATTTGGGGTAAGAGGGCCCAAAAGAGTTTTGAAGAGGTAAAGGAAAAACTTACTTGTTCTCCAGTATTGGCTTTACTTGATTTTGATAAGGTTTTTGAGTTAGAATGCGATGCTTTTAGGATAGGGATTGGTGCTGCATTGATGCTGGATAAGAAGCCTATTGCTTACTTTAGTGAAAAGTTGAGTAGTGCAACTTTGAACTATTCCATATATGATAAGGAATTCTATTCCTTAGTAAGCTCTTTGATGACATTACAGCATTATCTCCTTTTAAGAGAATTCATCATCTACACAGATCATGAGTCACTGAAGCATTTCAGAGGTCAGCAAAACCTATCTAAACGCCAGCCAAATGGGTGGAGTTTCTAGAATGTTTTGCATATGTGATAAAGTACAATAAGGATAACCAGAATATGGTAGCTGATGCTTTATCACGCAGGTATGTACTTATCACTTCTCTTCAATGAAAATTGCTTGGTTTTGAATTATGAAGGAACAGCATATGCATGATGATTATTTGAGAATAATTATTGAGAAATGTTCTAAAGGAAAGATGTTGATGGGTATTACATGATTGAGGGGGTTTTGTATAAAGTTGGAAAATTGTGTATAGCCTTATGGGTTAGTGAGGGAATTGTTGGTGAGGGAAGCACATGTAGGAGGTTTGTCTGGTCATTTTGGTGAGAAGATGAACCCTAGCTATGTTGAAAGAATTTTTTATTGGAAGGGTATGATAAGGGATGTTCATAGGGTGCTAGAAAGGTGTGGAGTTTGCAAAAGGGCGAAAGGAAAGAAAGGCTTCAGGGTGAATATATGCCTTTGCCTATACCTACCAAACCCTAGACTGATATCAGTATAGATTTTATGTTGGGTCTGCCCAGGATGCAAAGGGGAAAGGATTCTATCACGGTGGTTGTTGATAGATTTAGCAAAATGTCTCATTTTGTGCCTTGTCACAAAATAGATGATGCCCTTTTTATAGCTAACCTTTTTGTGCAAGAGATTATTAAATTGCATGGTGTTCCACATAGTATAGTGTCTGATTGATGTGCTTCAATTGATGGATTTCAATTATACAATGTTAATTGAAGAATCAATCAAACAAGACCACAAATGGCGTAAACCCCTAATCCTTATGAATCCAAATTTGTTCTAAAACCAAGCAAATTATAATGCTTTGATACCAAATTATGATGTGCTCAAAAGGCCAAAGCACATACAAACAACAAATTGAAGCAACCTCAATCAAGAACCAACTTCACAAATGGTGTGAACCCTAATCCCTTATGAATCCAAATTTGTAAAACAAGATGATCTGATACCAAAAGATGATGTGCCTAAATGTTCAAATTCAAGCACATGAAACCAATTGAAGAACCACTTTAACAAATCCCAAAAATGGCGTGAAGAACAATTTACAAATGAACCCTAATTTTATGAACAACTTGCTCTGATATCAAAAGATGATGTGCTTAGTAGCCAAGAGCACATGAACACAATATAATTGGCGAATCAAGGGATCAAACCCATAAAATGGATTCACAAATGGCATGAAGCCTAGTGTAATAAAACTCAAATTGCATGAATCAACTTGTAAGCAACACAAAGGATTCCAACATCAAGTCAAGTAAAGATAACGTGCAACTCCAATCTTATAAAAATTGAAGCAACAAGAACCCTAATGGCGAACAACATATAAAGGAAAAACAACCTATTATCACTAGATATTACACACTAGTAATAACAAGAAGTAACTTAGAAAAATCTTGGTATTACTCACAAGATTTGCTAAGCCTCTTCCACCACAATTTGCAAGAAATTGATAAGAGTGTGTATTGGTAAAAGGACTCCTCACTCTCACGACAACAAGGTTTGTTTTTTTTTCTTTATCAAAATGTCAAAAGCTCTTACAAACCCTACTTTAGCAAGTATTTATACTTGCTCCAATTAAGGTTAAAATGTAAAAAAAAAAAAATACGTCTATGCCACTAGAGTGGCCAGTCCTAAATTCAACAAATACAACCAAATAAAATGTTCCAAAATGTTTACAAAGTAACTGGTTCAAAGATAAATAAACAAATACAAAGATAATCTTCAAAGAGCTGGTTCTTTAAGTCAATTGAATTCATCGGTTCAGCTCATCTTCGGTCTAAGTCGGTCCATGGATAACCACAAGCTGAGTCTTAGTGAGTTTGTCCATTACCCTAGAAGACCCGACAAGTATGCGTGCTGGAATACACAACACATAAGTAATAGAAAAGAGGTTAGTATATAAATAATTCTAGGGTCAGTTTGTTCAAAGAAGACCCTCATCGCCAAGATTCAAAATCCTTTGGCTCTTGCCCTAATGATAGGTCTTATAGGATTTGATTCCTACCACTGATAGAGACACTAAGTTTCTTAGCTTCTTTTGGAAGACACTATGGAGTACCACATGTTATCCACAGACCGACGGCTAGACTAAGGTTAATAATCATACTCTTGGCACATTACTAAGAGCAGCGGTTGGCAAGAATCTTACTGATTAGGACTTGTGTCTTGCTATTGTCAAGTTTGCTTACAATAAGTTTAATTATAATTCAAATAGTAAGTCTCCCTTTGAAGTTGTGTATGGCTATAATCCTACTGTTCCATTGGATCTTATAGCAAGACTAACAACAAAGGAAGAGAGCCTATGATAGGAATAAAAATCTGACAAGACCTATCATTAGGGCAAGAACTGAAGGATTTCAAATCTTGGCGTTGAGGGCCCATTTTGAGCAGATTGACCCTGGAATTATTTATATATTAACCTCTTTTCTATTATTGTTGTATTGTGTATTCCAACAGGCACACTTATCATATTCTATAGGGCAATGGACAAACTCCTCAGACTCAGCTTGTGGGTTATCCATGGACCAACCTGAACCGGCAATGAGTTGGGCCGATGGATCCTATAGAAGACCGGCATCTTGAAGACCATTTCTTTTTATATTTATTCTTTTATGAACTATTTTGGTTTTGGGACACTTTTATTTCCATGTAATTTTCATTTAGGGCTAGCCACCTTAAAAGTGCAAACTTGTAATTTTGAGCACTTTTTAACCCTAGAAGTAGCAAGTATAAATACTTGCTTAAGAGAGGGTTTAGGAAGCTTATTTTTGCAGAACATACACCTCTATTCACGTGTGAATTAGGGTTCATACCTTGGTTCCAACTCTTATCATTTCAATTCCAAGACTTGAAATTGTGGCGAGTGCAACATCTTGAAATTGTGAGTTATATCAATTTCATTTTGTTGTGATTCTTTTCTTCTCTAGTGTGTTGTATCTAGGGTTGATTAGAGATAGTTCTTGGTCAGATTTACATCTTATTGTACACGAATTCTTGTGATTATTTGAAGTACTTATCATTTGATTTGGATCATCATTGAAAAGTTTCCTTGAAAACGTGAATTTCACCATTAGAAAAGGAATCTTACTTTACGGTTTTCTTTGTCAAATTGAGGCTTCATTTGCGTGGATTATATGACATTAGAGTGTTATTAGAAGGCATTTTCTTTGGGGTATTCTGATTATATTATTAGTTGATTGAATTTCATCATTTCAACATTAGGGTTCATTTGAAAAGTGCCATTTTTTGATCCGATTTTGCCTAGACTTGAGATATCTTTTCTTAAGTCTTTTGGATGTGCTTTTAAGAGTGGTTAGGCACATCAGCCTAAGTGGAGTGGAGCGAGCAAGGAGATTTAGCAACTTCATGAGAAAATAGCTGAATGCCTTCAAATGACACAAGAGCAACAGAAACTTCAGGGAAATAGGCACAAGAAAACTAGCATTAATAATCCAAGTGACTTAGTCTGGATTAATCTTAGCAAAAACAGGTTTCCTCATAAGAAATCACAGAAGCTATCACCTAGATCAGATGGACTTTTCAAAGTTGTCAGGTGCATCAAAACAATGCCTACATAATAGAGTTACTGGGGAGTATGGTCTAATCAACTACTTTTAATGTTGTAGATCTGTCACCATATTTACCAGATAACCTACATGAAGACCTATTAGATTTAAGGCAAATCTTCCCGAGGCTCGAAGAGATGATAGGAATCAGATTCCTATAGGACCAATCATTAGAGCCTAAGCTAAGGATTTACAAAATCTAGCTATGAGGATCCTCCATGAACAACTAAACCTTAAGGATGTTAATTTAGTATTTACTTTTGTATTACATAATTGTTGTGCATTCAAACAGGTACATTTATTGGTTCTATAGGATGGTGAATAGAAACACATTAAGGATCAAATTGGGGACATTCTTGGACTCACTTCCAACGGTCTACAATGTGTCCACTTGACTTGAAGAACCGGTTACTTAGAGACATCTTTTGCACTTGTAATTGTCATTTGAAGAACTAGCTAATTTTTGTTTATTTTGGTACTTATACTTTGATTTTGGAACCGGCCACTTAGTGGCATATGTGTAATTTTTTGAACATTTTTACCCTAATTGGAGAAACTATAAATACTTACTAACCAAGGTTTTTAAGAAGCTTTTGTCAATTTGAAGAAAACACTTTTGTTATCGTAAGAGAGGGAATCTCTCTTGTTAAAACATCCACTCTTATCAATTTTTAGGAAATTGTGGCGAGTTTGGCTTGGAATTTCTTGTGAGTAATATCAAGATCTTCTAGTTGTTTCCTTTTATTACTAATGTGTAATATCTAGTGATAATAGGTTGATTTTCTCTACTTGTTGTTTCATGCCAATTTAGGGTCATATTGCTAAGATTTCAAATCAATTTTAAAGATTGGAATTGCATTTTATATGTAATTTGATTGGTGTTGGAATTCCTTGTAATACATCTAATTTAGGTTCACGCCATTGAGGTTTGTTCATCCTTTGTGTTTATGCCAATTTAAGGATTTTTTCTTGTTGAATTCTCCAATTGGATTGTGTTCATGTGCTTGAATTATTTAGGCACATCACTTTATTGGTTTACTAGAATCACCATTCATAGTTTGTGAGATAAGATGTATGCTTTCACAATTGAAAGAATTTATTAGTAAAATATGATTGCTGAACTATGATATAGCAAAAATAGTGTGTTGCATTTTAAGGTGGGTGCATATATATTAGAAACTTAGAAAAGCAAGGTAGGATATTATTTGAAGAATGAAAATAAGGCAATGCACAAACGTGCATGTGGAGAAAAATAATACCATTATCATACCAACATGGGCATTTCTTTCCCTAACCTAAACTACATTATTATTTTCGGTTTATTCCACTATGTGGCTTCTACAGTCTTACAATGTACACATTAGTTATTTTTCTCAACAATTGTTTTTAAATGCCAAAGATGTTATGTAAAACTATTGAGGTGCATTCATGTAAATATTTTCTATTTTTTTTTTAAAGAAATGGCTAATATGAGTAAGATAAATGAGAAAAAGAAAAAAGAGAACAAAAAAAACTTGATTAAAAGGAAGGAAAAAGGGTCTAGTTTTACAAACTTCCATGTATATAACCTCTTAACGTTGGCACAAAATATGTTGACGGAATTTATTGTTGTTGGAAAATGATATTTTAGGAACCATTTGAAACCTAAGATGTTTAATTAGCAAACAATGAAACTCACTTCATTTAATACAGATGAACATAAATACTTTCTTGTTAACTTATCAATATAAATATACATAAACAATCATCTTCTCATCAACATCTAAAGATTATATTTCCAATAATTTACCATGGTAGGACCAAAAAAAAAATGCCTAGCGTTGTGATGATTCTTTTGCTTGTGGCCATGTTATGACAATGGTTTCTTGTACGCGACACATCCCTAAAGACTATGGTGATAGTAGTTATGCATTCAAGCCTATTGAGCTACCCTTTTTAAGGCAACCCGCACTACACCGTATCTTATAGAATGTATTAGCGCATGTCTAGAAAATGTCGGGTCGAACTCTTCAAAAGCATTTTTTGGGCAAGTTTTGGGGATCCTACCTCTACTTGTTGCCATGAACTCGTGCATGTAGGGGAAACATGCAATGATGTGCTCGTTTATCGAATCGCTTCAAAGCTTAAACAATGCAACTCTTATTGTTCATAGAAACGATCAAGTCTGGAAAATTTGTGCTACAAGAACTGCCACTCTTTCTCCTTCTCCAAGGCTTAAGAAAGCACATTTGGGTTTCAACTTTTGGTCATATATTACGTGTTATTATTTTCTGATGTGGTAATTCACTAGATGAATTTATAGGTTTTAGAAATAGTTGAGCAAAGATTTCTCAAATCAATGTAAGCATAGCTAAACAAATATAACTTGTCAAACTTCTAATTAGATGTTAATGAAATATTATTTAAGATGATATATTAAACCACATAACTGTAATTAATTTATAAAGGCTAATCAAAATTTGTAGCTTGTGTGAACTATTTTGTTATATAATTTTGATAGCTTTACTATTCATGTTTAACTTTTCATTTCAATTAAATTAGTCATCATTGTTGTCTAGAAAATGAGGGTTCGAAGTCTTCAAAAGGATTTTTTGGGCATGTTTTGTAGATCCTACATCCACTTGTTATCGTGAACTCGTACAGGAAGGGGAAAGGTGCGATTAGATGCTCGTTGATGGAGTCGCTACAAATTTCAGAATGCAACCCTTGTTGGTCATTGGAATGATCAAGTTTGGAAATTTTGTGTTGCTTAAACTATCACTATTTCTCTTTTTCTTAAGAATTGAGAAAACACATTAGGGTTTCAATGTTTTGTCTTTATTAAATGTTAGCATATGCTACATGGTAATTCACTAAATAAATTCAATTGGTTTCACTAATAGTTTAGCAATGGTTTCTCAAATTATTGTATGCATAAGTAAACAAATATAACTGGTCAATATTTATGATTAGATGTTAGTTAAGTATAATTATGATGTATATATTTAAGCACATAACTATAATTAATTTTCAAGAGATACTTAAAATTGGTAGTTAGATGTAATATAATGATTTTTTTTATATGCATTTACGTTTATAATTTTTTTTCTTATCATTTGAATTAACTCTACCAATAAATAAGTTTAAATAACAAGGGTTTAATGGAAATTCCTAAAAGTCCTCTTATTACGTGTGCACACACAACATGAGAATCGATATCCCTTACCAAATTATGAAATTAGATAGTTAAATCGTAAAAACAATAAATGTTCAAAATGAGTTTTGATAGAAAAGGGTTTTTCAAACAAAATAAAATACAATTCTTAACATTCTATTTGCCAATCTAAGTTTAAGTCAGATATACTCTATTTTTACACTATCCTTCAAGATTTAAGTCAAACACTTATCACTAATGATACTAGCCTATTGCTATCTGTGTAGTAACCTAAAAGACAAACTAATGAGGGATGAGCCAAACAATTTTTCAATGAGTTTATCTCTCACCACTACCGTTTAAATAAGTTATTGAGGCATAATAAGCACAACAAAAAGTCTATCTACACACAAAATGAATCTACACGCAATGATTGCAAGTAACATAACTATGGGACTCCAAAACAATGGATGGTGTAGATTTGGATTGTCTATACTTGGATTGACCTCCATACTTACCAGCATGTACACCTCACCTTACCCAGGAGGCTATTTGGGAAAGGGATGGTCCCCCAAACAAGCTCAATGCTTACCCCTTGCCCAAAAAAGAAATGCTACAAATGCCAATAAGTCAAATCCCACATTGGGTCTCCCCCATTAAAAAATCAATCAACAATGCTACAAGGGGAAACCAAAATGATT